>JAOVYW010074293.1:0-52043 GCA_025775045.1 Hiodon tergisus
TATATATATATATATATATATATATATATATATAGGTAGATTGTTCCTAGCATCTTTGAGAACTTGTACAGTACTTCTACGGACTTTGGCTGGCTGTCTGTCCAGGTAATCACAGACAGCCTCGATGATGTTGAGATCAGGGCTCTGTGGAGACCATGTAGCAGAATTCCTTGTTCTTATTTCAGAAAATGAATGTTTGGATATCTAAAAAAAATAATTCTACTGAAATATATATATATATTTGGGTTAGTAGGGTATCAATATGGTCTGTAGTACTTACTCAGGATATTGTGCCCTTAATGTTAATATACTGGTGTTTAAGATTTGATGCTAACTCTGCCATTTGGTGGACACACAGAAGAATGGCATTTTAAGTGTTTTGCAAGATTTAACATTAGAATTTTTTGCATTTGTTTTGTATTTTTCATTTACATTTTTTAAATTTTTAAATTTTATTATTTTTTACTATTTGTATTTTTAGTCATTTAGCAGACTCTCTTATCTCTTATCCAGAGTAACCACCCTCTTGGAAAGCCCGTCATCATAACGTAATATTAAAAGGGACCTTAGTCCTGTTAAGTCAGAGAAGAGCAGACTGCAGTTGATGCAGAGACAAGAACCCTCCTTGGGCATGGTAAATTGTAAGAAGCAACCTGGGCTGTAAGGATTACTCCTGTGCAGGATTATATAATATACTCTCTGCTTGTTAGATTTGTTTTTATCTTGATATTTTTCTATATTATTATTTTATATATACATAAAATATATGATAAACTTTATAATTATTTTAAGTATCATTTTTATATTGAATTTTATTCATTTGTATTATTTTGATCTTATTTATTTTCAGTGTTGGGCAGTAAGGTGTTACTCAGTAACGCATTACTGTAATATTATTACGTTCCCCAGTAACTAGTAGTGTAAGGGATTACTATTTCCAAATCAGTAATAATATTACAGTAATTAATCCAAGTAACGCTGCGTTACTGCGTTACTAGTAGGGTTGCAGATTTTGTGCATTTTCCTTAACCGATAGTAGAACAAGTTAACAATCAATAATCGGTTAATCATTGATAATTAATAAGATACAGAACGCACGTCTTTTTCTAATTATTTATTTAAACAATAATAGCGGTACATTAGTTATGTGAAACTATACGAAGCACAAACTATTTAAATGAACAAAATTATAAAACAGTAAGGCGAAACGGCTGCTCATTTACGCCTGTCCTAAATCAACAAATGGCACCGCCAAAAAAACAATGTAAAATGGGGCACAATTACTGCTATTTCTAGACTAGCAAAGGCAGACCAAACCAAACCCATTTTAAATAAACATAAAGTGCTGTATAAAAGGAAAATAAAAAAAGACCTCTCCACCATAAACTGAAATCCACCTGGTTGTATTTAAGAAAGTTAACATATCTACACGGACAGGAGTGAGCTGTGAGCGCGGTAAAATACTCTTAAGACCAACGTCTGCTGGATTTCTATTTAGAAAAAGTAGCATATCTACGTGTTCAGGGGTGAGTCGTGCGCGCAGTCTGTCCAGCTTTCTTTATTGCGCGCCAGTAGTTTTTCTCAACTGCAAATGTGAAGTACGCCCTCGTGTGGTATAAAAGTTAACATAGGATACGTGTGCATAACATACATTGTCGGTTAATACAAATTTTATCAGTTAAATTCTTAACAGCAATTAACCGATTAACGGTTAATAATTGACATCCCTAGTTTTCCAGAACGCAATTATTTTTTTTCTCGTCTTAGACTGATATCATATGATAACTTGTATGCGCGAATGTTCAGGAAAACATTAGTTAAAAAGTCGGGAATGACTTGCTTTTTTTTTTTCAGCCAGGTTGTCCGTCATTAAAAATAATATAGTAATGTAACGAGTAACGTAACTAATTACTTTTAATACCCAGTAATAAGTAAAAATAACCAAATTTTCTTCCTTGTCACCAACTTAAAAACCTGTGTCCTGAAAAACTCTGGGACCCACTTTCTCTTACTACTCTGGACACCGGCGGACGAGACTGTTGGTAATGAACAGACACTCTGGGGAAGGTAACACTTACTAAAACACTGAAATAGGGGGCCAGATACTTTGGCATAGATGGTTGCAGCCTCCACAGTGGGGAAGTGTCTAGAGATATAACACGATTTGGACCTCTGCCCGCTAGACTCGATACAACAAGCAGAATATTGACGTAAATCTGTAGGGTTTTATTTAAATGCACAAGGATATAAATGTATAGACCCATGTGTTTTATGTAACAATACTGTCATTTTTTATTATTACATATGATAATAATAAATAAATAAAATGTATTATTATTTTCCTTATTTGAAATAATGTTTTGTTCACGTCACAGTCGCCAGCACAAAACCCAGCAACCACAAGGCAACCATGGCGTTCTTTTAACCCAGAGGTTCTCAAACTGGGGTCCGTAGACACTGCCCACCACTCTGCAAATCTTTTTCACATGCTGCAGGCAACAAAACCCTATACAAGAGTTTCAGTGGCAGCTGGAAGGCAGGCACGTTGCTCTGTTAGCAATAGTAGCCTACAGGCGTCCAGCAGGCAATGGAGATCACTGTTCAGTGGTAGCCAAGAGCTACCCATGTCGACTTGAACCCACACTACCCTATCCATATTCGTGTTAAATAGGGAATACGTTTAACCAGGGAATATTGTCCTACTCTCTGCACACCTTTGCAGTCATAACTCGTTTAAATAAATGTACCTCTAAAACCAGTAGCACACTATGATCCATAAATGTCTCTGAATGTTAATTATCAACATCTTTGGCTTGTGCACCTTACTTTAAAGTGCACCTACATAGGACAAACATTTGAATTAAACCAAATAAATACAACTGATGTTACAATTACCGAGTTATGACTTGCTACCAGGTGTTAGCAGGCTAGCCAATAGTGTCCTAAGTTCCTGAATGAACAAATAACACCCATGCATGTTTTTCTTTACATAAGCCACTTCAAACATTTATGATACTATATTAGGCCTTCCTCTGCGTTGACACAGATAAAACACATGAAGTTCAATTAATAAGATACCAATTGATCAAAGCTTACAATTGATTCTTATCAACTAGAACTGAATGTGCCAAGTATTATGATTGTAAAAGTGATTTTAAGGTAGCTAGCTACTTACAATATAAATTTATCTCAGAAGTTTAAACTACTTTTTAGTGTTTTAGTTTTCATTTTCCTGTACAATCACATTTGACATTAAAAAACGTATTAATATACATCATACTTATCAGACAAAATGAAAATTTAATCAGTGAGGAAACACCTTTGCGTTTTTAACTTCCATTATACATTCTCTTGTATCACTTAAACAGGAACAATAAACATGAGTGTAGCTGTGGCATAGTATACTGGTGGAAACTGTACCTCACAATGGATTTAGAAAGAGTAGCTTATGATTCACTTATTGTAGGAAAAAGTGACAATAGCCGCAATCCTGATCTGTTACACAGTCATAGCAATGGGAAAGTTGACTGAAATTCGTGACATGCTTAAACATATATATAGAAAAATAGTGCTGTAAAATGTTTTACAAACAGTTCCCAGGTATCAAAACTTTGACCACTTTTCCAGTAATCCCACAGGGTGTAAGCAGCAGCTGATCAATGCACCTGACAACAGCAAGGCTGCTAGAAGGTTTAAATCCTCCCAGGAAAAAAAGGTTGTTTTTTTTTGGTTTCTTTTGTTTTTATCAACTTCACATACAAAAACATGACTACAGCCCCCACAATGCACCTGGGGCCTTTGTACAGTCTCAGTGGATGGTGCTGACAATGAATAATCGTGGGAATAGCCATTAAAAATGGTTTTAAATTGGAGATAAAAATGCATTCCTTCTGAAAACTAGCATGAAATGCTGAAAACAAGAATGTAAGAATAATAATAATACTACAGCAACAATAATATATGTTATAATAACCATAATTTAAACAAAAAATATATTTAAGCCCTAAATTAACAAGACCTCCTAAACTGAGTAGAGCCCAATACTGGTTTTACTAGAATCTTCCTCCATAGGTGAGCTGAAAGTGTACTATACATTTTTAGGTTTAAAGGACTGTACAGAATTGGCAAGGTCCTTAATAAACATACTACATCATCTGTATCTGAAATTTGTAATTCCAAGGGCTACATATGGGGTCTTAAATGTGTATATAGTGTGTGTCACTATATTATTCACACAAGCAAACCTTCATCCATTTATATACATACATATATAATATATAATATATATATGTATACACACACACATACACACACCCATACACACATATTCATTTAGGGTATGATTTTAAAGATTATTCTTTAATACTACATTTCTATGGGACTATATAATAAATAGTTATATTTATTTATTGTGAATTAAAGCAAAAATTCTTATATAATACAAAAAATATGAGTTAATTATATATTGTGCAAGAGTGTTGATTCACAAAGATGGCCTGAGCATTGTGAAGTGAAACAACAATCACCTCGGATTTTCTGTGCAATGGAAATTTAGCTACACCAAGTAGACATGCATTATACTGCCAACTTAACCTGGGCAATAAATTCTAAACCAGTTTTATTAAAAATTCAACAGAGAAAGAGAGAGAGAGAAAAGAAACATGAACACATTTTTCCACAGCACCCTCATTTGTGCTGACTATGTAATGCATGATCCAAGCTGTATTTTAGAACAAAATTTCCAATGTCCTTCATGTATCTGTATAAGTGTATGCATGGCGTCTCTGTGTGTGTATATACAAAACTATTCACCCATTAATATATACAAAAAAAAATTCCTCTGACTGTGTACACATATCTATCTTTGCATATATTGATTGTTTTAGTGATTAGATAAGTGTTTTACAGTGTTTCCCTCTCAAACCTTACCAATACACAAATATGGAATGAATTATATAAAGCAATAAAAAAAGAAAAAAGAGCGTGACTAAATCTACAGCAAAATTCAATCTGTACAATTTTCATTTTGTTTTCTTGTAATTCAAATACCTCTCCCTTTCTCATCTAACACAGACTGCCATTTTTAATTATGCAATTTCAACACCATATTATTAGGCTGTCTCCCTTTCCCTTTTGTTAAAGTCTCTCTTAACTTCTCATTATTTAAAATATATAATTTGACAAAAATCCTGTTTTAAACATATTGAAGTCATTATTCCCAATAACCCCACCCATATATAAAATATACAAAAATTATTTCCAAAGATTCCTCTCATTTCTCACTTTGCAAATACAAAAATATACAATTTCCTAAGTCAAAATCTACTCTTGTTCACATACCCCATTCTTTTCTAGTTCCACCCCAGTTCTCTCCATCTTTTCAGCCCACCTACATTGAAAAATATACCACTGATCCATGGTCATTTCTCTGCCTTCCACCCTGTGTAGCATTTCCTTCCTTTTAGCTGCTCCTCATAGGCCTCCGTGCCGACTCTCGTACTTGTTGAGGATGTTACGACAGCGCCCTAGCTCTTTGCGCATGTCAGCCACCTCCTGTCGCAACGCAGCATTCTCGCGCTCCAGGAAGGCTGCCCGCACCGAGATCTGGTTCTCCTTCAGCCGTCGAGCATCGCGCGAGCGCTTTGCCGCCTCGTTGTTCTTGTACCGCCGGCTCCAGTACTTGTCGTCCTGCGTGGGAAGAAAGTCGATGATTGATAAGAATCCTAAGTGGTATGGAGAGGACATGTGGGGTAGGCATAGGAATGTTAAGAACACTCACATAACGAGGACAGACCTGCAATTTTTAATGGATGTAGATTAGAACTGGTTTTATGGTTTTCTCTACAGCATGCAATGAATAGATGCATTTATCCTCTTGTGACTAATGTTAACTACAATAATAATATTTACAGTAAAAAAAAAGAAAGAAAAAAAGGTTAATAGCCTAGAGAGGCAAACAATTCCAACAGATTGTGACAACATGATAGCTATCACTGAACATCGTGCATTTAACAAAAAACAAGGAGCCATACGGGACATCAACTGCTTTGCTAAATATTTTCAGCTTTAACTCCATCAGTATAAGTGAATGCAGGTTAACGAAGAATAATCTGAGCGCAATTGCAGCATATTCACTACCTTTTGCTCCTCTGGAACCAACATCTTGCGGGCCTTCTTGATCATGGGCTGCGGTTTGAGCTCCTCCTCGCTGAAGCGGTGCCTACGTGGATCGAAGGCCTCTTGACCAGGCACACTGGACAGCGCCAAGTCGGCTGGGTCAGGGTCAAAGTTCACCATGACATCCGCAGCATTTGTGGAGGGGGGAGCGGGAGGAGGCGGACAGGAGGAAGAGGAAGGTGAGGGGTCAGGAGGGACTGCCTGGCTCCCTGTATAGAAAGAACATTAATGTATCTGAAAGGGAGGGTTAAGATATGCGTAGAAAAAATAGAAATTGACTACATTTCAATGTATAATTTATTTGCTCAGCAGACACCATTATTCAAAGTGTCTCGCTAAATGCTACAGCATCAAACCCCTCTTGGAAAATATGTACACATTATTTCTAGTAACAATTCTGATACCTTAACCTCTACACCCTCTGCTGGTCATGTATATAGTGATTTATATAATTTATATTGGTGACACGTTGCTGGGGTAGAAGTGACTACCAAATACAAAGGCCCACAGTCAACATCACGACATAGTGACCGTAGCTTTTGCCACTCATCTAAAGCTATGTTTGTTAATTGCTTTCTATTTCTATTAATTGAGTGTTTCCCTCTCACATGCCCAAATGTTTTTCTAAAAGCATTTTAGATAAATCTGTATCTGGATATAATCCTAGAGCCATACATTATAATGTATGTTCATTACATCGCAACCTCTTTTTTCTTTCATAAATTCCAACCCTAACCATCTGACGATATACACATTTAGGAATCAAATTGATTACAAATTACAAAGTTTTCCAGAGCACACTTTAAAAAAATTATTTACCGATGTGAAATAATGTACACATAGACAGCACATTATAAAACATGAACCACAATTCCTAGTGCTGAAAAATAAAGTGCCCCTTTCCTTTGCACTAAATATATATAAAAATCCTTCCTCCCCTATTGCAACTACAGGACAGAATCCCTGTATCCACCCCCTTCCTTTTCCCGTTTGTACTGGAAAGAGAGCAAAGCTGTTCCCTCTCCCTTCAAAATGCTATAGTTTCCTACTGAAATGTTTTTTTTTCAGGACTGCACTGTACATAAAGTGCAACTATACTCTTGAGTAGGTTTCAGTAGACTGCTATGCCTCTGTTCTTCCAAGCTGGCTAATTCAATGCCTCTCCAGCCCTCCCTCTAACTGGCTCTTCCCTTTATTCTCTCGCTCCCCAGCTTTCTGCACCGGCACGTGACAAGCTGCCTGCACATGGACCAAGCGTGTGAGAGAGAGAGAGCGCTTTAAAAACACACTGACAGACTACACTCACTCCCTCTCTCTCTTCTTCTAAGTGCAGTTACAGTGGACTGCAGAGTCTAATTAGTGAGTGTCCAAATTATTCACCATTGTAGTACCATTTCCAAATGTAATTCAAATATTTATAATGGCCATGCCCACTGTACACATTGGTTCAAAATCAGACCCAGTCACCCCACATCCCCCACTTATGCTTCAGTATTACATCCCTTTCTCACTGTCCTTCTAACTACCTTTTGTTGGCACTACATCGGACTCACTAACCATGAAGGGTTTAGGGTTAACTCACCATGTAGACACTCCGACCCTCCCAAGATGCCTTGTGTTGCCTGTGGCACTTCCAGCCCCAGCAGTGAGGAGGAGGAGGAGGAGGATGAGGAAGAGGAGATAGAGGAGGCTGAGGAAGAGCATGGTGGCGGGGATGATGGAGGGCACTGAGAGCTCTGGTTAGGGATGGCGGACTGGGAGCTCTGCGAGGGTATCTGGGCCGAGCTAGAGCTGTTGTTGTGCATGCAGCCCATGCCGTTTTCGGTCAGGAATTCCTCTAGGTCCATGTACTGGAGCTGAAACAGACCCCCATCACAGGGCAAGGTGCGCTCCCACAGGAGGGGCCCCAGGAAGGCTGACTGCGAGGAGTGGCGCAGGGTGCATCCACTACCACCGCCTCCAGTAGCCCCGCCAAGGGAATCTTCGTCGGAATCCAGGGGCTTGTCTTTATCTGAGGTTGGACAGGGGTCGAAACAAGTTCTTAAAGTGCGGTAAAGCAATATCTAACACATAATCTAATCTAATGTAGTGCTTTCAAAGTAGTGCAAAAATGTGATAGTGCTGAAGTTCTTACATAAACAATTTAATAGAAATGATTAATTCAGCATATGAATACTGATTGACTTAACTGACTATATTAACAGAAATATATACAATTAGTAAACCTACAGACATAATCCACTTCAGTGGAAAACGTATGGTGGTACTGTGATAATAAAAGCTGATGGTTTGTGATCTAATTCATTGTAGTCCTAATCACTGCACGAAAAACATTAATCTCAAAGCAGTTGACAACAGGGGGAGCTATAGTCAAAACTGATATTCATATGGTCGGTTACTTTCCTTCTTAACATTACGTTATTTAAATGAAAAGCCATTATTTGACATTAGTAAGAATTATTTTCTTATATCCCGATTCTATGAGGCTGAGAATTTTTATGTCAGCTGTACACAAATCAGATAGTGAGTGAATGAATTACAGTGGTTACGGCACCTATCTGGAAAAAAAACACTGCTTTTCCTTCGGAAAAAACATTAAAAAAACAGAGTGAAAAACTAAATTTGGGAAAGGAGTTCCAGAGAGAAAAGGCCAAGAAATGAAAATCACAAATGTGAACTAACCTTTCATGTCGCAGCAGTCTTTCCCTCGTTGGTCAGCTTTGATAGGGAGCTGCAGGAGAGATTTCAGGCTAGCCATGGAGCCAAAGTGTCCGCTGCTCGGAGTGCTAGTAGCCTGGTTGCCACTCCCGAATTGCGGACTAGCTCCGGCTGGAAGGTCGGGGGGAAGACTTTGAGAAAGTGGTCTGGACATCGCAAGACGGTGTTGATTATTAAGATGAAGAGGGTTGATGACAAAGGGAGCAAGTCAATTTGAAATTTATCTTTCAGCTATCGACCACTTTCTTTAAAGGGTAATGACGTTTAAAATATTTTCATATTTAAATAATTGCAATGGTTTTTAATATGGCTTAAGCCCCTGTGCGCCTTTGTTTGCCAGATTCATACTGAAAATAATAATTATTTACAATTATTGGTAATAATTGCCACGCCAAATATCTGCTAAAGAATCCTTTGCTTTCGGAGGACGCAACGTCATTAGACTTACGTTCATACATACATACATATATTTTATTTTTTTCCCCCTCACACCTGATACATCAAGTATCCATAAACTAAGAAAAATTTCGCGTTGCAGAATAAATCAGTAGGTTATGTATATTAACAATGCTATTTTGTAATATCCCCTCTTTAGGTAAACAAAGTTTTAAATTATTGAAGCTTGATATTCGCGTCTGTGGTCCAAGCTGTCAGTTGGTTGATATCTTATTTGTTAGGCCTAATTTCTTCACGATCTGGACAAAAATATTCCACCAAAAATAAAAATCTTTGATAATGACGGCTGTCCATGGAGAGTCGTCAAAGGGTGAAATATCTAGCCGAAAAGGGAATAAATAGGGTAGCAAACGGCAAACTCCAAGTAGCAAAAAAATAATAATTCAAACTTGATAAAGAGAATAATTAATCGACGGAGCAGTAAATTGTATGAGTTTTTAAATGGCTATAATGCTTTCTATGTTCAATACTAAAATTAAAAAAATACAAACTAATAGAGCGAGCGATTGGTGCCTCTCTCGTTTCCCCCCTCACTCTGTCACTCTCTTGTTCTTTTTTCGTTTGCTTTCCCTCCCTCTTTCTCTCTGTCTTTCTGAATGCAAAAACCGAGCAACAGAGCAACTGCTCGAGCAGCGGCAGGAGTCAGCTGGAACAAACACGGGCCACTCTCGTGACATCACCTCTCACGGGGAATGGCGCTGGGGGTGTTCTTGATAAATATTCATGATTACACGCCCTTAAAAATCACGCCCGCAAAACGACATACGGAATCCACCCTTAAATAATCCAGCCTATGACGGAGTGAATAAACTATAAAATAGCACTTGGGGCTGCCTATTTAATTAACTCCTTACTTTACTTATTTTTGGTGTAAAAACACGTGGTCCCGACACAAACTGTATAGCGGTACTAGCTAACTGTGGATTCAGATCCACAGTTCAGTGAGATCAACTAAAGCTGAAAATAAGAATGATAGTAAACTTCACCTGTAAGTAAAGCTAATATAAAACCGCAGACTGAATAGCAAATTATTAGAAATGACTGGTGTTATAGCTATAGCCAGATAAATAATTAAAAATCCATTTGAACAACAACGATAACTGCAAAATTAATATCTGCGTTGTTTTTATAGATTCTAAATTCACCTTAATCCGCTAAAAACGTGAGATCTCTGAAGTTTGGAGCTCTACAATTACCGCCGCCACTTTAAGACCTACTCCAGCTCTCCATAGAACGCACATGGCCCTAGCACGCGCGGTAACTGCCCACTAACAGAACGACCTTCCCGTGATTGGTTGTAAGTAGGTCAGCGTTTGCATTTTGCAGATAACTATTGGACAAAACTAGGTCATTCGCTCCGCCCACAGGTTTCCCCATGCTACGGCCGCGTGAGAGTAAGAAGAAAATGACACTGCCAAGTGTGTGTGGATTAGTGTTTCGCTTTTTAAAATTTTAAAATCAACTTGTAAATTCCGTCTCCATGAAAAAGAAAAAACAAATATAAGATATAAAGTATTTTTTAACTAATTCTGAGAATTGTTGTAGTTAGAGAGTTTTTATTACACGTAATATTACTGTTATTACTACTATGCGTTGAGATCTGTGTATAGTATGTTGCTGGGCTATGGGTTCTTAGTCAATCATACTGAGACAAATAGTGGGTGGAATCAGAGGTTATAATACTAGGTTAAAAATTCCACCACAGATGCACATTTTTGCACACAAGTAATGCAGATTTTACTTAACATAATCAAGCCATTTGACGACCCGCAAAGCCTGTGACAAAGAAAGTGACAACTTTTAAAGGATGTCATTTCAGATGCAAACGTCAGTTTTAGATTCTGTTTGTTCAAAATATTTACATATTGGTTAAAAGAGGGGTTAGATCAATATTCAACGTACAAGAAATGTCACATCAAGTTATTTAAATTAGATTTTAGTCGTTTCAAAAATGTCTGAGCGAAGGCACTTTATTTACTGTGCGCATAGATAGCGCAGGGCTTCTCAGCATTTATGAAATGAAGAGAGTACAGATGAGTCTCTGGAAACTCTGATGAAAGCACAATAAAAGTAGAAATTGTCTTTGCGAGTCCTGTCCTATCGGCTTTTATACATAAATCGTCCGTGTGGATTTTGTATTACGCAAAACATACTTTTCTACAAAAAAAACTTAATGTGACCCAGCACCCTGTCGAGTCTTCAAAATGTGTCTTCTTACTCCCACCTAGTGGAAACTGAATTCAGGTCAAATTTATTTGACTCACACCTACCGCTGTTATTATGCCCACATATAAATACTTTTTTTCACCATATAAATTAAGATACTCTTATTACCCGATGTCTTCACTATATCAGGACTATTGTGATTTCTGTAGAATCTGGTTGTCCAAATTGAGTTAAGTTCACGTTTCGATGATGCAAACCGCCACGGTCAGGATCCTCACAAAGAATAAATTTCACCAGGTTTTAGAGCAACCTTTTTTTAAACTAATTTTCCCCAGGGACACTGGTGAAGGGCAATCCTATCCAAATACAGCTATTCCCACTGTATCCAACCTGCGTTAATATCTAACATGTTAAAAAAAAAAAAAAAAAAAAAACATTTCTGCATGACTTCTGTCGTCTACTGTTATTTCAAACCTTATTTAGTTTGTTCTCTCTCTCATATATATACACACACACACACACACACACATTATATATAATATATATACACATATATATGTATACGAATATATATATATACACACACACACACACACACATATATATATATATATATAAAATTTACCAAGCCTGAAAGCAATCTATTAAAGGACCATCTTGTAGTACTAATATTACCAATTTTAGGAGGAAAAAATAGGACAAAATACATTTTAAAAAATTCTATCGTTTTATTTTTTCACTGACAACCGTATCCAACAACAATTTTATTTCAAACTTAAACACCAGGTAAAGCGTGTACTTGAAGAAACTATTTTAACTTTAATTAGCTTTTACAGGGCTTAAGTCATCGATTTAACTTGAATAATTCTGTATTTACCCAACCATTTTGTGTTACATTTATCTGCTATACTGACTTTTTCTTACCAGGCCAGTACCAGTTCACATTGACTCCTGGGCAAACCATAAAATTGTTATACAATCATTAAAAAATACTTGACATGCTATTTATGTACAAGTGATACAAATAAATGTTAAAACTGGTTAAAAGTATTAAAATATCTATCTGAAAACTACTACTACCGTTTATCTAAATCAAATCTGCTGACTTTTCCTGTCCTTCGACTTACCTTGTTTCCTTTCTCTGAAATAAATATGGGCCTGACTAAAACATTTTAATTTTAAGACTTAACCGAGATATTTAAAGATTACCTGTAATGCCATCAACAAATAAATAGGCAAGGCCTCTCAAGGTCTAGGAAGTTTTATGGAGTTTCAAAATTAGCAATGAGAGTTGTCTGTAGTCAGTACCTGGACAATGTACCAAGTCAATCTTCTTGTAAAACATATTTTCTGTTTGTTGCTATTCAGAAAATGTATTTGTCAATAGTTCTGTATGGTGGTAGAAGTTTAGGTTTAAATTAAATTTAGTCTTAAATGGTAAATAACCAAATGGAAAACAAATACTTGTAAAGCACTGCTAAACTGTTTCTATTCAAAGATTAAGCAAAGGCTAAGAATATGGTTAATAAAGGACTGATAGTGTATATATGTGTAAGGAAAATTAGCTAAAATGTGGGTTAGGAAGTGGATAATCACATGAGAACATTTAGTTTTTCTCCCATTTCTTAAAATGACAACCTAAATCTGACAAATAGCAATAATAATGATAAAAACAAATACAATAAACAAAAAATAACATTTAGCAAAATATCTTTCAGATAATCATATGGCTCTAACGTTAAAATATTTCTTAAATGTAGTACAACTACATTAAAGCTTTGTTAGCTATTGTTTGTTTAAAAAAGTTTCTCCCACCATATTCCATATTTTATGCTTGTTATGCTAATTGTATTGTCGATGAGCAGTTTGTTGTTTGGCCAACTTTCAGTTGCTTTTTTTGGGTGACTAAATCAGATACATTTACAATCTGAATAACAAACTAACTCCCGTGAGCAGACCTAATGGTTATTAAACACATACTTTCCAAAAAAACATCTTCATGTGTACATACAAAAGTCAAGCATAACTTCACAGGGATTACTTACTACACTTAGTACACAGCAGAGATAAGAGACACTGAAGTAGCTGAAAACAGTAGTATTAGGACAAATCCACCAATATTGCTATACATCTATTATCCCCAAACACAGTCAGGCAGCACAAAAGGTTAATGAGAAGGAATTTAAAGGAGTGGAGAACTGAAAATATAATGCATTTAAAAAAAAAATTAGAGACAGGAGTTGTTTGGAATCTAGCATAATCCACGGAAATTCATAAATATACGAATGATCGTCCATAAAATGTACCCCTTCCTGCTGCATTCCAAAGTATGGATGGAGTAAAGTATATCCAATCTGATTCCCAAAGGCATTAAATCTTTCAGCACTTTTGTTTGAACTATATTAAAAACTTCAAGCTCATCATCTATCGACGTTTAGCTCTTCTTATTTAATCTTACAAAAATATTTATTCCATCAGCACTGCTATGTTGTTCTTCACTTCTTCCTTCTTTAGTGTAGTCTTAGTTTGTGATGGGGGTTTGAAATGACAATCATCAATGCCTCCTCCAAGACTTCGACAAGCAACCTTGTGCCTCTTCAAAAGTGCTCCATTCCAAAAACGAGAGGAACATCGAGAACAAGAGAAAGACCCTTGGGCAAGATGAGACCCCCGATGGCTCAGAGCTGTGAAGAGCTTACGAAAGTGTTTTCCACAGACGGGGCACTCCAGACGTGCTTGATGGCAACAGGTTCGTGGTGGGTGTCTAGTTGCACGGTGGACTAATAATGCAGCCTGCCGTGGGAAAGTGGTGCTGGGGCAATAGGGGCATGGGAAGTGTTTTTGGGGAACTTTCAGAGATGACAGACATTCAATGTTTAGTGCTTCACCACGCCATGTTCTCCCCCCTCTGCTAACCCGAAGAAGTTCAGCCAGTTTCTTTTTTTTAAGTTTCAGTGGGTGGATCTTTCCAATTTTTCTACTCTGCTTTCTAAACCCCTTGTCTTTCTGTCTCCCAACTATAGTCATAGGTTTACTATTAAGCTTTTCCTTTACACTTCCAGATAAGCTAGAAAACTCTCCTCTTAAGTCCCAAATTCCTTGCTCCCTTTTTTTATTTTTAATCTTGCATTTTTGTTCTCCCTGGGATTGAGGCTTCTGAGGTTTCAGATTGAATGACTGGACCTCCAGTAAATGCTGTTGATGATGCTGCTGTTGTTGTGATAGTGGGAAGAAAGGGGAAAGAGTGGAAGTGAGAAGATTAGCTTGACCAGTTGGATATATGGGATCCACGTTTATACTGGTAGGCTGTTGGTAGTTTGAGAGATGACTGGAATGAGGTAGTGGGAGGTTAGAATGGGAGGTAGCATTAGAAGTTGTAGGGAGGGGAGCACCTGATTCTGGGTGATATAAAAGAGGGGAAATACTGGATGCAGGTTGTAGAAGGGGAGAACCGAGTGCATGGGGATTAACCTGCTGTGCTCCATCGGCTCCACTAGGTGGCACAAGCTGAAGGTTATTTGTGACAGCTTCACTGCCAGATACTGAGTCACTCCTGCTTATTCGAGAACGCTCCTCACCTCCAATTCCTGTCTGGTTAGCGTTCCTTGTCCGAGACAACCCATGTTGGGAGAACCTGTGCCTTGTCAAGCTGTTAGCATATGCAAAGGCCTTTCCACACACCTCACAGCAGAAAAGCCTGTCCCCACCTTCATGGATCGCTTGATGATGAGCAGTCAAATGAAAGTGATGGCGGAAAGACTTCCAGCAAAGTGCGCATGTGTAGAGTTTTGGTAGAGACAGGGTGCTGGATCCTGGAGACTTGTCCTGAGAATATGAGTAATAAGAATCAGAGTTTCTTTGACTATTCTCTGGGCTGGTGTCCCTTGGGGGTGTTGGAGCCCCTGAAGTATTGGATCCTCTCCTAGCAGCATCCCCAAAGTCTCCTTTCTGATGTACTTTTCCATGTCTCTTCAGGCTTTGTGCATAACCAAATTCTTTCCCACATAGGCTACATTTGTAGTTCTTCTCACCAGAATGAACTGTGCGATGCTTGCTGAGGTGGAACGCTTCTCTGAAATTTTTCCCACAAACAGGGCAGCAGTGTGGCTTCTCCCCCGTATGGACGCGGTCATGACGACGAAGGGTCTCTCTGCGGCTGAAACCACGGCCACAAACGCTACATAGAAAAGGTCGCTCCCTTTCCCCTCTAGTTCCACTGTCGTTCTGGGTATTCCGTCTTCGTTTGCAGTCTTCTCCACTTGCTCCGCCACCAGACCTTGGTTCCCTCCTTGGACGAGGTTTGCGAGGGCGTTTGGGTTTGACACTTGGCGTCTGCTGGTGGTTTTGGTGTATTAAAGTCATGGATTCCTCATTTGCATCTTCTCTGTAAGTCTTATCTATTCCAGATGTTGATGAGGGACCACTAGGTGAAACATCCAGAGGCCCAAAACTAAGCCCACCCAGCAAACCACCAATAATATCCCTACGTTCCTCTGACCGGACACCACCACTGTTCAGGACACAGGAGGTAGTGGCAGCTGCAGCTATGGCAGACATGGCATTGCTAACGGAACTGGTGACATCTTCTTCAGTGTCATCCAAGAGAGAAACGAGGGGGAGATGTGTTTGCTGCTGTTGCTGTGTTTGATTCTGAGGGTGAGGGTGAAGAGTAGGGGCTAATGGTTCTTTTCTAAGTGCTGGGCCTGCTACCCCATGCCCACAGGATGGTTCTCCAGGATAGCAAGAAAGGTTGGTTTGTGAACGATGTGGCTTGTAATCTCCACAGTAGTTATCACCCTCATAGGATGCCTGATATTGATTCCTTGAGAAATCAGAGGAATACTTTGTTTCTATTTTACCCCCATTATTTGTTACCCCTCTTTCCTGCTGAAAAAGGCTCTCACAAGCTAACCCAGCCTTTCCATCCTCTTCTTCCTCTTCTACCTCCATTATGCAGTCTACCACTCTTCTGTCATCATCCTCCTCAGTTTTCCCATACAGCACCCCTTCATCTGAAACTTGTCCCACGTGATATTCCCCAACTCCACTACCCCCAGCTGATATTACTGCTCCTGAATTAATACTTTTTTGCCTATACGGTTCATCACCTCCAGCAATCATAGAACTGTTGCCACCACAATTACTCTCCCTGGATTGTGATAACCTTCCTGGCTTGCCACAGGTGCCTGAAGCTGCATGGTTAAGCAATGAGGTGTTCTCACGAAAACAGCGGCCACAAGCAGGGCAGCGGTAAGGCTTACCCTCATGAATCTTCTCATGACGCGTGAGAGACTCACGGCGATTAAAAGCACGCTGACAGATACTGCAGGAAAAAGGATGAACTCCAGAATGGATGACGCCATGTTGAAGAAGATGTCCCCTTTTTTTGAACCTCTTTCCACATTCAGGGCAACAGTGAGTCTTGTCAGGGCTGGAGCAAGAGGAGGAGGAAGTGGGGGCTGAGTTTGACTGCAGCTGCTGAAGGTTTACAGAGGTTTGCTGTGGTTGTTGGTGATTAGATTGAGAGGTGACATCCTGAGTGGAGTTGGGGACGCTGGGGTCAGGTGGGTGTAGATGGTTATGGTTAGGGTCAGTGTTAGTGATGTCAATCTCAGTGTTACCATTTCCAGTAGCCAAACCATGACTGCGTATATGCCTACGGAAACTAGAAAGATGAGTGAATGTTTTGCTGCATTCCCCACAGTGATAAAGCGGCTCTGGTTCAGACTGAGCAGCAGTAGATGCTATAACACCTGATACTTCAGGTTTAGCAAGCTGTAATTCATTTGTTAGGACTGATGCCGAAGTCAAGGATGGGACAGAAGATGAAGAGACAGAGACAGTTGAAGAAGAGGAAGACTGTGTTGTAGTGTTAACGAGAAGAGGGTCCTCACCCTGATTTGGTATATTAACCCCTCTATCCCTGTCTGAGGTTGCATTAAGGGCATGTCTCCCAGAGCTACTGCCAGGATTAGGGTCCCCACCACTACGGCAATTAGTACTATTACTATTGTTATTGCTCTCCAATTTCCTCTGTGGTAGATAGCCAGCCATGGCTTTCTTTCTTCTGCCTCCACCACTTTCTCCAGCAACAGCACCACTGTCCCCCTTTCCTTCATTCTTGGAAAGTGATAAATGGAGTGGCAAAGGAAGGGGCAAGCCAGTTTCCTGTTGCATCAAAGAGGCTATCTGATTAGAAGAGAGGACAGGAATACCTTGGAAATCAAATCCACCCAAAGTGGAGGGTTGAGACACTGGGTGGAGAGGATGATGGTGAGAGTGGGGGTGGGATAAGGCATGTGGTGCAAGTTGTTGCTGTTGCTGCTGGCTTGAGTGGTGACTGAGGGTATTGGAGGGATGAAGTGCTGGGGGTGGGGCTAGGGCAGAATTTGATTCCCCACTACCTTGTCCCAACCCCAGGCTAAGATGGTTGTGGGTACCCTGTTGAACAAAAAATTGCTCTAAACTGGAATTAGCTGGCACCCCAGAGAGAAAGTACTGATTGGCTGCCAGCATGCAGCTGAATTGCTGGTGTAGACTTCGAGCATCAGACTGTGCCCCAACAAGCTGTTGGCCTAGGGAGGCAGATGTACTGCTGCTGGAAGGATTATTCGATGTGGAAGCTGAACTTGAAGGAGAAGGCGAGGATGAAGAGGGTCCCGGTGATGCTTGGGGAACAGAGAGTACAGGATGTAAGGGGGGGGGCGGCAGTGGTGGAGCAGGTGTTACTACTCCTCCTATTACTCCGGTTCCTCCACCTATGCCTCCTCCGGCAAAGTGTTCAAATCGTCCCATTCCTGAGTGCAGCTGCTCCTGGGCTAGAGCAGCATCTGTTGGGTGAAATGACCGCAAGAACTGTGGATATCCTGTCACAGAACCCCCACTTCCACCACCACCATTGACTCCCATTTTGCTAGACTTTCTTGAACCCTGTGAAGACGAGGACAGAGCCTGCTGTTGAATAGGTGGTGGGGCACTCATTTTGGCAAAATAAGAAGAGGAATCGGCAAAAGTATTTCCTCTAGATCCTTGCAGTGATCCCAGGCCAATCCCAGGGATAAGGGCTCCAGAACTTTCATTCTGTTGTTGCTGCTGCTGCTGGAGTTGTTGCTGATGTTGATGTAATTGAACTTGTTGCTGATGTTGAAGCTGTCTTTCCAATCCCAGGCCTTTAAACTGGTGGGCCTGGTGTCCACTCAACATCTCTAAAATGTCCATGGAATATTTTCCAAACTGAAACATTTCCACACAGGGGTCCTGAACCAACACCTCCAGCCCCAGTAGTGGCAACAATAATACCAACACCACTCACTGAAGGGGTACGGCTGGAGGATACAAACGACACGACCACCCTTTTCCTCCTAGTCCACTCCCTCCTCTATTTCTTCTGATACTGCCTGCTCCTTTAGCTCTGCTGCTACCTCTTCCTCCTGTTGGTGATATGCTGTTGCTCCCACGCTCCATCCGAGAGGAGGGCGAATGAGGGTCCTTTTCAATTCGCAACCTTTTCAATTTGTGTTACTTCTTATTTGTCTCACCAGCAGTTCTTTTGACATAAATACAGAACTTATGGTCCAAAGATGGGAACAGCTTTCTTGAGTTGAAGTATTACCGATTCAGAAAGAGTTGGTCAGGGCGTTATAGCAATGTTTTGGTTTGTTTTTCTTGAATGTGCATGGTTATAAGGTCATAGGTTTTAAATTTACCATTGACAGAAGATACCTATTGCATATTTTTGTCAATATGCTTGTAACTTATTAAAAAAATATATAAAACACGTTTTCGATTCTCTCTTAATTTTCCGTTCTCATCTTAATTTAAGCCGCTTACTTATGCTCTCTGTACATTAATGTCCTTGTTTGACCTCTTAGGCACTATTTATGTTGGGAAGATTTTGGCAGTTCAAGTATTATTCTTTATTGGTGCAACTGGAATTTTTTATGCATTTTCTGCGATTGGGTCTCCCAAAAGCATTGTTGCTTTTTGGTCATGTGGTTTAACAATAAACCTCAGTTAAATCATGCCCAGGTTCCTTAAGCTCTGAGTTTCCTGTATCCGTCATAAAACTTTGTAGTCCAATCTTTTCCCCCCTCACATTCGCATTTGGAGAACAAACAGGTGGGTACTCGAGAGAACTTTTTCTTCCTGTTATTGCCACCTTCTCTGGCTGAAATCAAGAAAAAAAATAAACAATTAATTAATTGTTGAAATTAGTTTATCTTAATTGGTATCTGAGTGGGAATTCATTTTTAAATATGTGGGTATCAAAAAGCCACATTATAGGCATAAAGTATATAGTTAATAGTCAATAACATATACATTATACATAGCATTACCCATCCTACAAAAACAAATACATTTGTTAAATTACAATTATAAACTAACTATATTAAACTGTAAATGTCATATTTTAATCCCCAAACACTCCCCTTAATGGTATGGATGCCGCTGTCCATAATTATAAAATTTGGAAATAAGTACATTTAAAAAAAACAAAAAAAAATTGACGTTTTCTTTAGAACTAACGAGAATTCAGAAAAAAAACAAAAACATAAAATGGTTGGATTCTGCTGCTTTAGCAGTACAATCACACAAATAGACGCCCCCGGCAGATTTATAACCCATAAAGTCTTTTCAGAGACACACCATTCACAATTGTGAACCATCAAACCCTTTCTTTGAAAAAAAATGTTCCTTCATCAAATGTCGAATCCTAATATGCTATTTCTCTGCATAATTCGGCAAATTGTCGTAAAAGCAAAACGACTGGCCTCATACGGTAGCAGTGGTTCTCTTCTAACAATCTGTAAAGTTTCCTAAAAAATCCATGCAGATATTTACGATAAATCTTCATCGTCTCACTTTGGCAGTCCCAGCTGAGCAAAGTTATGCTGAACAAAACATGTTTAGTGCTTAGATCAGATAAAATTAATATTTGAAAATTATTGCCTTTTTGACATTTATATAATATGTTGTATTTCGTAAGAACAAATGCAGTCAAATTTAACTCAGAAAAACTAGCCCTGGTGCATCATGACTTGTATTTGTCAATTCACTACATATATGTAGAGTTTATGGTTGTTTCAGACTAACTTATGGGGAAAAAAGTAACTTATACTGCATGTGGACATGTTCCAATCTTACTCGGAAGAGTTTATTAGACCCCACAAGATGACGGTTGGGGACTGGTAACAAAATTGTGACAAATGTGCTGTGAAGCTGAGGTGTTTTTATCGGTCATTTCGGCTTTTGGTGTAATGCATGTATAAAATTGTGTCAAACTGACTAATATTGTATTTACAGTTGGTGTAGAAAGTAACCCACAATATCAACTGAAAAAAAATCTAAAAAACGAATTAGTTAAAATTAAAACGGTAAACTCACACCACTGAGTCAATACTTGGTGGAACCACCGTTTGCTTGAATTACAGCCATGAGTCTCTTTGAAAACGTTTCTACTAACTCTGCACACCTATACTGTACAATAGTTGCCCATTCTTCCTTGCAGAATTGTTCAAGCTCAGACAAACCTAATGGTGCCTTCCCTTGGCTCTGACTAGGCCACTCAAGGACATTCACCTTCTTGTTCTCCAGTGGTTGCTTTAGTGGCGTGCTTTTGGGTTATTGTAATGTTGAAACGTGAACCATCTTCCCAATTTCAACTTCCTGACAGAGAGCCACAGGTTCTTCACTAAGAATCTGTCAGTATTTTGCACTGTCCATTTCCCCTTCTATCCTGACAAGTGCTCCAGTCCCTGAGAGAAACACCCCCCCAACACTTAGCCAAATTGGGTATTTGATGGTTTTAGTTTTGGAAACCAAATTTATGCGTTTTCAATTGACTGTAAGGCAACCAAAGGTAAACATTTCGAAAGAAGGTGGTGACTTTCTATACCCACTATAGTTGTTTTAGCCATCACATACATGTGCGCTCCGTGTTTTGAAAATACCATGGTTAATTAAATTTATTTCTTTATAAAACAAAATCATATGGGTGATTTTTTATTAATATATTTACATTTTAGGCAACAAAAGAAAAGGAAATATGCTGAAATTTATATGCATGTCTGTTGCAAATATGTAAAACATTTCTGTTTTCTAAGAGAGGAGTAAGTAACCCAGTCTAGAGCACTAAAGCACTACAAAGCTTGATTTATAAATACATATTTTCAAACATTATGTCTTTATGTATACTAAACTATATATTGTTAATAGCAAGTGCCGTCTTCATATTGAGCCCTCAGTCAAGTTTGTACGACATACAGTTCTGGTTATATGCAGACTTAAAAGCACAACAAAGTAGGAAAACACAGAATTTTTAAATATTGGTGCTTTAAGGGGTTAAAGCACAAAAACTGGCTTGTGATTTCCTCATGGATGCCATTTGTGAATATTACGAGTTGCATCAGTGCGGGGCTACTTTCAGGGAAGGTGGGGCACCACCTCACCAGATGGCACTGTGGCACAAAAATGCATGAATACATCCAAGAGTGATATCATTATTTTCTATCTAATAATAAAACAATTATACAATTCAAATACGTCTTTGTTGGCTGCTTCTTTATCTCAGTTGTATTGGTTCTTCAATTACATTTTTGTGGTGCCATACGGGACATATAGTCCAAACTTTCACTCTCGCACTCACTATTGGAAAACTCCCACATACACATATGAAATCCTCTCGCATAGTATATTTAAAAAACAGCTAGATGATTTTATACCTGTCAGAGTTTTTCCAACAGTGTGTGAAATAGTATTTAAACTATTTGCATGTCTAAAGAGAAAAAGCGTAATTAAAAATACCTAAACCGGTGCACTAATTTTAATTGATCCTTCTAGACAAATCCATTTTAATGTATCCTACCCAAAATACAAAGCTTAGCTACACTAACTCTCAAAGGTGGTCTGAGACAGCTATCCATACATTAATTTTTTATGTTTTTGCCTTTTGTCAGCAAACAAATTAATGTAGTTCAATAACGTGAGAGTGTGTGAAAGTGTTTCAGTAGTATAAGTGAAAATGAAAAGTTTGGATTATGTCACGTACAGGTTGTGTTATTTTCTTACATTCATAAATTAGGATTGGTTCTACCTTGTCCCAAGTTTTAGGATCGAAATAAAACAATTGGAACGTTCTGTACATTGCTTTCAATCTTAAGAAAAGAACATGGAAAGAAAACTCCTTTTCTGTGATATATATTTCCCTAAATTGACACTCAGAATTCCTGTCTAAAATAAGACTTAGAAGTTAAGATCTTTCTTTTACGGCCCAAGCTCTCTATTACGTACGTATTGCACTGTATTTACATTCAAGTGCGTTATTCATGTGAAGGCATGACTTCTATGCATGACGTATTTTAGATCACTCCATCGTCGGTCTATGGGTGTCCTTACTGCTCTGCAGAAGTATCGGGAAGACAAAAGTGAGGTTGTAATTTAAAAGTAATGGGGCTGAGACAGCAATTAAGATGTATTGGATTAACGGAAAAAACAAATCAGTCAAACGTTTAAAGATTTAAGATTTTACAACCCTATAGGGAAGGCTAACTTTATTTCTACCTACGACTCTCTTCAGTTCCTAGCTTTCATCCAGACTTGGATCCCTCCTTACAATATCTGCATTCACTTCATAACACCTTGCTCCTTTATACTAGGTGGTGATCCAGAGATTCCTATCTCGTCTAGGAAATGTGTTAAATTTCTCATCAAAGAACACTGTTCTTTACCGACTTGTTTAGGGGCCTTAAGAAAACTTCTTTTTAAAATTAACTTAATGTACTTATTGCTTAAAGTTGACACAGCCCTAATTCAACATTTTCAAAGTAAAATTCAATCCGAAGCCTCTACCCTACATAAACCATTTTCAACCATCGCCTCCCTCTGCTTTGAGAAAATGATATACGATATTCATAGACTTTTCAAGGACCTAACATTGATACACAGCATTCCAATTTTGGCATACCATCATTTTCTACTCTGTGGTCATCAGCTCATTCCATCTCCTGTCCATCAGACCATCTCACATGACTTCCTCCCATTCATCACCTTCTTGATAAACCGCCTTCATATGGGGAGATTTTACTTAACTTCTATAGAACCCCAGCTTGGAATTTACAGCCATTTCAATGCTCCCCTACCAAAAATGACACAAAGAGCAGCACTCAATCACTTCTCCATAATGATCTCCTTGACCCGAAACAGTCTGGCTTCAAGACTGGCAGCAGCACTAAAACCACCCCGATCAGTCAAAGATGTCGATCAGACTGCAAGATCAGCCTCCAAAGTTCTTTTCATGCATCACAGCATGCTTTTTAGATATAGCCATTTGGATGATCAAACTGTAAATTAAGCTCCCCATGACATATTCTGTATATACATTTCCACCTATATATTATCCATTTAGCACTGAACCTTTTGTATGGGTTATATCCCTTGATGGCTTCAGTTCTGTCATTCAAATTCACAAATTTATTCTCATTAATGAAAACTGAAACGGACAAAAAATGGAAAATGATTTATTCAGTTAACAGTAATAAAAACCGAAACAAAAATTAGAAAAAAAATTTGACTTAAATAGAAACTAAAAAAATTTAGATAATAATTCAAATTTATTTTCTATTTCCATTGTAAGCTATTGAACCAGCAAATACAAATAAATTGGCTGTTGTGTTAGATGCACTTCAGCAAGTAAACGGTTGCATTTTTAGTTACACAAGGTAGCTAAAACTATAATAAAACATTCTCAGCATTTCATTTATGTGTGCATACACTACCAGTTAAAAGTTTTAGAACACCCATTTTTACAGTTTTTATTGAGAATTAAGCAGTTGAGTCCAGTGAATAACCTTACATGGTAGAAAGTTTAGTTTTAAAAAAAGGTTTTGGTTATCAGAGGGTTCACAACTTACAGTTGTTCTGCAGCAATGGAAGTCAATTACACCTTTAAAGTTGATGCTAACAACTTTTGTTGATTATTTACAAACCCTCTGTCTGTATAAAAGCAGCGTTGGAACTGACTGTTACTACACCCTCTTAAGCATTATTTGGACAGTAATGTACAGTAGGAAATAGTATATAGTAGCTTTTATTGAAGTCTACATATAACCAGAACTGTATGTCCTACAAACTTGACTGAGGGCTCAATATGAAGACTATCATACTGGCGAGAAAAAGGCAATTAACAAAGAAAGTCAGACAGACCAATATAACCATTAAAAGTTTCTTTTAGTTTTTCTTTCCTTTAGAGAAATTGCAAAGAAAGCCAAGGTGGCAGTGAGTAAAGTTTCCTACACCATCAAAATGCACTTGGAAACAAAGAAATTGCAGGAAGAGGTCTGGCAGACCCAAAGCCACAACAGAATCAGAAGACAAGTTTCTGAGTCAACAGCTTGTGTGATAGGCAGCCTTAACAATTAACACTGGTCAAAGTAAGCAAGTCTCAGTTTCAGCTTCGAGCTGCAGTAAGAAAGCATTTGCTAAGATGACAAAAGAAGAAAAAAACTAGCCTGGGCCATGAAGCACCACCAGTGCACTACCGAAGACTGGAAGGTCTTATGGACCGATCAATCACAATTTGAAATCTTTGGTTCATCACACAGGATTTTTGTTACGCCATCGAGTAGGCGAAAAGATGGTTCCTCAGTGTGTGACACCAAATGTCAAACATGTCGGAGGAAGCGTGATGGTCTGGGGCTCTTTTGCTGGATCCAGAGTCGGCGACTTGCACATAGTAAGTGGCACCCTGAACCAAAACGGCTACCACAGTATTTTGCAGCGACATCCAATACCCTCTGGTATGGACCTAGTTGGTCAGGAGTTCATCCTTCAGCAAGATGATAACCAAAACAAACTATGTCAGAACTACCTTAGAAGAAAAAACAAGGCAGTAGGCTTAAAATCATATGTGTGGCCAGCACAGTCGCCAGGCTTAAACCACATCAAGCTGGTTTGGGATTAACTGGAAAAAAGGTTGAATGCAAAGCAACCTACAAGTGCAGCACATTTATGTGAACTTCTGCAACAGTGTTGGGAAGAACATTCCGAACAACATTTTATTTCCACTGTAGAAAGAATGCAATGACTGCGTTCAGCTGTTATATCTGCATACGGTGGCTACTTTGAGTCGGAAAAAAATTTCAGCTGCATTCACCGCCCAAGCACTGCTTTTCATCAGATCGGACTGGCCATATTGGCCGAACTGAAGGATGAATGGATGGAGCAAAATACAAAATACTGCAAGAGAACCTGCTTCAGTCCTGCTAGAAACCTGCAAGAAAACTAAAGCTTGGAAGGAAATTCACTTTTCAGCAGGACAATGATCCCAGGCACAAGATTAAATCAACATCAGACTGACAAAATAACAAAATGGTGAATGTCCTATATGACCTTAACCCTAAACATACTGAAAGACAGAAGTCCGGAAGTATTCTCATCTGGTTGGCTTTCATGGAAAATGTATAAATATCAATAAAATAAAACACTAACCAATTCTGCATTACAGAATTCATACTTGAAATTTTGTTTGGTTTGTTTAAGGCAAAATATTTAATAAATTAAAACTAAATGATCGCTTACTAAACATACTGAGTTGTGTGAACTTAACATAAAATATTTCTATGAGATTCGTGCCATGTTTATTAGCATGGCTCAATTAGATCAACACACTTGTGCCATTAATTATGCATAGTTTAGATTACAATATCATTGGTAATACTGACATTTTTTGAAAGAATATTACAAGAGGGGGGTAATGACTCACCTGTAGTTAGGAGGGTTGTTGGCAATTCTGATTTAGATTGTTCTTTGCAGTTCAAGAGCAGATGGGGAAGAGGGAGAATTTTGTGTTGCAATCACATCTCTTGATAGTAGCTGGTAAGTCAAAATAGACAAGAAGTTAAGAATCGTAATACGGTATATCGAGCATCAGTTACACTAATGTATATAGTGTCTCACATGAGCTTTAAAAATAGGGAGCCAAATTATACTACTAGGTCACCAACGAATAACTGCATGTCAGACATTAATGGTTGGTTACTATTAACGGCGAAGCGAAATCTTTTTACATGAAATACCTGATCTGCATATAACCAATAATTGAAGAAAGATCGTTATTTTTTTAATCATTTGTTTATGCCTTGGTGAAAAGTAGTTTCAAACCAAAGACTTGGTCCTCATCTCTGCTGTTCGGCACTTTTCAAACCCTCAATTTCCACTCCATTAGCAGCTGGCTGCATTATCTTGCTCGTGTAAATCAAGAGAGATAAAATCGTTACCACTGTTTTATGATCTTCATTAAGGTCTCAGTATAAAATGTATATTATGTTTCGTAAAACAATGTGATAAAACTATATCGTCTCTCTACCGTACATACGTGCTCGCATCCTTTCGCTTGTTTCCGGACTGCAATATAGTTCCGGGTTGAGTTGCAGGTTAAAGTTCCGGCCAAGATTTACTCCATTTCTTCCGGGGTTATTTGCCCAAATAAATGAATTGATTATATAGAATTCTGTTACGTGGTTTGTTTTAAATCTCATGGCTAAAATTATTACCCTTTATGACAGTAATGTATAGGAATGTTTTTTGTATTTGAAATACTCGGTGGAGAAGGGTCTGAATAATCCAGAGATTAAAAGACCCCTAACCTATATTTACCGTTTTAGAGATACGACGATTTGTAAAGGGTAATATTGATTAAAACCCGTTGGCGGCCCATAAATATATTATAAGTATGTCATTATATGTAATATCGTGAACGTGATATTGAACCCAACATAACAGACAAACAAACGCACAAATTCCACAAAAGTCTCAGATGTGTTTTGAGCAAGTAATAAATGTGCGGCAACAGTACTGTAAATAATTGAACATAATGCGTACTTTGGTTAAGATTAGTCAATCTTAAAGATAAAAAATAAGAACAATTTTCCTTGAGTGCTTCTGGGCATGGAACAAACGTTATATTCATTTCATATTACATTCTCAGGGTAGACCTTTAAGTGCAGTTCTGATTAAACATCCATTATTTTTTTGTTTTTTTTAAATGGAAACTTCCAAATTAGGAGTAATGAATTAGGATTAAGGATACACGGTTAGATGTAGGCAAATGTTTAAGAAAATGTAAACTTTTAATGGAAGTCGTCAAATTATAGGAACGATTCTATTTTTTAAAGCATGATTTGCATAATATGAAGATAGGAAAGGTTCTATTTTTAAAATAATTATTAGCATTATAGAAAAATAGGAAGCACTATGTACAACCGGTTGTTTCTGTGTCATGCTTAAGAAAAGTCCCAAGTTTGCGTGTATCTCAGGCGCTCACAAGTTTGCGATTTGCGCCATGTAGTACCCAAATCGGCGATCATTTATAAGACTCGAGGAGCAGTTCTATTTTAAGAAGAAATAACCAAAGCCACAATGCTAGCGATGAGAATTCAAATTTGACCAAAGACGAAGTAGACACGATGGAAGTGTTTGAACATTATAAAGTTGTTATTGAGAAATTGTCTGCAAGTTTATCCAACCCAAACAGAAGAACAAAATTGTATGCGATAAAACGCTGCTTAATAAATACTACAGTTTACCATGATACATCATGTGTTTATCGTGGCAAATAATGTTTTAATGATAAAGCAGGATTCTCCCTTTTCTGTGATATTACTGAACAGTCATATTGAGTTTGCGTGTACATTCTTTTTTTATTTTTAAAATATACCAGTCCATTATCTTTTTAAACCAAACATTCATTATCAATAAGCTTAATTTATAAGCATACAATAAGTATACAATAAACCATAATAAAAAACATTGTAAATTTAATAAAGATACTTAGCCATTATTATAAACATTACCATGTTTATTGCTGAAGCAGCGACTGAATGTATGTCCGGCTCAGAGACTGCGGCCGGCATCACCTTTGATGCAGTTCCAATATCCACACCAGGTACGTCCTCAAACATCGCAGACGAAACTTCCAATCGCCAAGAGTGTTGTTCAAACTTGTAATGACAAGGTTAATGCCATATTTCGTCTGTTTTTGCGTTGAATTGCCACATTTGGTTATTCACGCAAACTATAGATCTCTCTCATTGGAAGTGAATAGTTTACGAATAATGAACGAGAGGGTTTGGCCACTTCGCTGCCTACAAGCAAGTAGAATAAGCACTATTATAAGTTGTAATTATTTGCGATTGTTGTATAGAAGTCGTAGGTTTCAGGGTCAAAAACCTGCAAAATATTTTACACATTTTGTGGTTTGCAAGGTTACTACGATTCCGAAACTTACTTGTATCTCATTGGTTACTAAGTCGCCGCTTTAAAGAGTAAGGTAAGCGAAGCTTTTAAAAGTGAGAGTTCTGAAGCCATTTTATTACGTCGAAAGAGTCCCACCTACTAGCACCATCGACCCTGCCCCAAAATGGCGGGTGCCAGTGATGCCTCACACACACAAGTGAGCGATTTCAGACACAGCCACGGTTCCAGTCGGAAGTACGGTTGTTGAAAGTGATTCGGTTCTTTTGAATCAGTTCAGTACGAAGATTTGGTTTTTTGGACTACTGATTCGTTCAATACGATTTCCGGCTCTGGTTGGCTAAATTACCTAATGTAGCCTATAGATCAGTCGAAATTAGCTGTATATTTTCGCAGTGTTTTTGGGTTTATCGTTCAGGTAAGCAATGTTATATCGCATCGTCTAACCTAATTCTGGTGCTTTTATAATATTACGAGAACGCTTTGTCAGTTTGATTCTCAGTACTTCTCCAAAGTTGTGTAAAGGGGATGCCATTGGCTGCATTTATATGATACGCGGAAATTCGTTTTGACGAATTTTCGTTATCATGTGAATGTGCAGGTTAGGTCGCCTTGCAAGACTATAGCAGTTTCATCCCAGTCAAATCTCGCACATTTCCCGACGCTTGCCTGCCCATC
The DNA here is from genome assembly GCA_025775045.1 of Hiodon tergisus. Lineage (NCBI taxonomy): Eukaryota > Metazoa > Chordata > Actinopteri > Hiodontiformes > Hiodontidae > Hiodon > Hiodon tergisus. The sequence continues at coordinate 29,443 of JAOVYW010074293.1, forward strand.
TCAATTTTCTTTCAGGTCTTTAGCAGCGGTCTTCTTAAATTTGTTAGATTATCAGATCTAAAACATTAGTTTCAGAACCGTAAAAATGGTCTCCCGTGATCTTTTAAAAAGACTATATTGTGGTGCAGAAGATATTAAAGAATATTTCGATATGTTGCAAAATCTTATTGATGCCACGTGCCTCACATTTTGTGCACTAAACATAACGCCAGTAATCACAAGACGAGGTAATAATTTTTACTCAAGATGCAGTTTCGACAATCCACTCTGCCTTTTTTGTGTCTTTCTAGGAACTTTTTTTTCTCACCGCATGTTGTGGAAATTTTCTCTTATATCCGTTTCCAACTGTTAGCATTGGACTTCTTTATAATGGGCACTATAGTGGAAACTAGTAAATTTATCTTCTTATGAATTAAAACATATAATCACCGAATTTGTAAATATCAATGACTATTTGTCTTCTCTTTTCTGAGAATTATCTGGCCTATACCATGACGGTGGATGTTACAGTATTTCCAAGTAGTGTTAACTATTTTCATGGTTTGGAAACAGGGACCCAGTGAGTGTTTCTAGAGTGTTCCGGAAGCTTTAAATGTGTCTCCAGACAAGAAAAGTGTTTTTGGCTGGGAAAACAAAGTGCCTTGTTCCTTTTCTGAGTAGTTGTTAGTGTTTCCATAAAGCTAGTTGTTACTGTATATGAGCAGATAAAACATTCCAGAATCATTTTGTTATATTCACCAAAAGGGTATGAATAAATATGGATAGTTATATTGAGAACACCAATTTGTGTACTAATTTTGTTTATTTATAAGGTTAATAATATTTATTTGAATATAAAATTGTATAAATAACTACATCAGAATATAACCTTTGGTCATATATACACAGATGTGTCCAAATTTGTTGGTACCCCTCCAAACAATTGGCATCCACCATTGTTTCTTCCATATTTAATATAATTTAGTTTTTCAACATAATATTGTAAATGATAAAACAAATGAAAATGGCATGGACAAAAATGATGGGACCCTCAACCTAAAGTTTTGTTGCATAACCTTTAGAGACTTGAGATGTCATTGTTCCCTGCACAGATTCAAGGCACCCTGTGCCAGTCGCAGCAAAGCAGCCCCAAAACATAACCGAGCCGCCAACCTCCATGTTTAACTGTATGGTGTTCTTTTCTTTGAAAGAATGTTTTTGTCTGCGAACATAGAGCTGATGTGACCTGCCAAAAAGCTCCAGTTTTGACTCTGTCCAAAGGACATTCTCCCAGTCTGGCTTTTTAAATGTTTAATGGGTCTTCTTCCATGGAGGCCACTTTTGCTCAAAAAGCGACGGATGGTGCGATCACAAACTGACATACCTTCACCTGGCAAGGTATGTCAGGGAACTTGTATCTGCTTGGAAGATATCCTTGGTTCTTTTTCTGCCATTTGCACTATCCTTCTGTTCCATCTGGGGTCGATTTTCCTCTTGCAGCCTTGCCGAGGGAGGTTCCATGGACCTTGAACTTCTTAATATTTCTAACTTGTTATATCTATTGTAATATCACCATAATCCAATTATTTAGCATATTTTCTAAGGGGTACCAACAATTGTGTCCAGGCCATTTTAGAATATCTTTGTAGCAATAACATCTCTTTTCACAGCTTCTTTGAGTTATTCTATGACATACCATTTAATTATACATGATGCAATGACTTTTAATTTAATCACTTTTCAAGAGGAATGAAGCATTACTTCAATGAGCTGTATAGTTACCAACAAATTTGGCCACGTCTGTGTGTGTGTGTTTGTCTATATATATATTTATACTTATGAATAAATGTAATCCTGTTGGGGGCATTGTCACATGTTACATATATGATATGGTATAGCCCTCGTACTGGCTTGGTAAAACCTCTGATTGAATAACACAAAAATACAGATACTTCGATGTATGCTAATTTAATTAGCATACATCGAACAACTAAAGCTAATTTTAACCAAATCGCAAACATTACATTATTTTAGTTCCCCCCCCAAATTATAACAATTTATTCAGTGCTTTTAAAATATACTTTGGGAAATTTTATCATTAAATTTATAGTATAAAAACATTTTCTAATTTTTGGGATTTTGAAGAAAAAAAACTGCTCATCATTTAAAACACAAGTTTTAATTTTCTGGAAAAAAAACAACAACATATATGTTTAATTCATATAGTTACATACCCATTTGAAAGATGTACAATTCCTGTAACTGATGATCATATATACACAGGCACACAAACACACACAGCATGACATCACCACTGGCTGTGACATGCTTTTCATCTTATCAGTTTGCATCTGTCTTTGTTGTCAAGAATACAAATATTAAAATTCATTAGAAATTTAAAACTTCAGAAACATTAAGAAACTAACAAAGAAAAAATACTATTCAATAAGAATGATTATGCTAAATAACAGTTAATTGTAATTATAATAATGATCATAAATAGATGTATCAGAACCTATGGATATTGGCTGTCTGAACATTCAGTTTAGGTCATATCAAACGATGATATCTCCTCATACTCAGAAAAGGGGGGAAGCCTGCAAATGCACTGATGTACTGCTGCCCTGTATCCACTTTGACCCAACCTCACTTTGGAGATGGCTGAAACATCCTATCAGATTCACAACCAGACAGCTTATAGTCAAATATAGTCAAAGATGATAAATTAAGTGGAAAATTAGGAGGATACCATATCCACAACTGTCTTGTAAATATCACGGGATTTGTGCCATACAAATGTTGTACTGCAGTAAATAAAACCTGATAGTACCAAAGGTTTACAGGATGTGTTCTATATTTTCACATTTGAAATTTATTTAATATGCATCAGTGTGTAATTACAGAAATGATTGTAAACTTGAGATTACATTACAGAACACAGACACATAAACAGAATTTTTAGAATAGCCCTTACTGTAAAAATCAATTTTCTCTTCCAAAATGGCTAAAGTGTATTATCGCAAGTGAGATTCACGTTCTGAGAGAGGCACCCCCATTAGTGGTAGTAAAATAGTTGTTAAACCAGAACTTAAGAACCTAATGACCCATGTCAACATAACTGAAGAGGTCCCGATTTATTTTAGACGTACAACACAGATATTGCCCAATACTAACACATACCAATCAGTGTGTTTCATCTTGTATGACATCAAAAAAAGTTTCCCATGAGAAATGCTTATTTACCACACTGGGGTTCATTTTCAAATCTGTTCACTAAATCACATTACTAACAGTTGTAGGGTCAAAAGTGGGAACAGGCCATCTTATTTTTTCAGTGGAGGCATTTAATAATTATCTTACCAGCATTTTTATATAAATGCGCAGAAAACACAGTGCTGGATTAGGTACATATTTTTTGTAACTAAATATTAGCAGATGATAATCACTATCACCTGTCCCCAACGTGCAAAACTTTTATTTATGGGAACCTGACTGCATTGTATAGTTAATAGCTACTGTTCCTTTCTGCAGTTTCAGTATTCTCTGATAACATATTTCATGTCCCCTCAGACCATCGGATAACACTTTTTGACACATTTCACTTATAAAGAAAACTGAATATCAAAAATCAACATAAAACAGACTGTATTAGATTTTACATAACACTTCCATCTAACACAATCAATTATAATATATCAAAAGTAATGAATGATCCAATAAAAACTGAAACATATGCTTTTTTTTCTTGTACAGTCAGAGAAACATTTTCTTAACAACACATTGCGATAGCAGCCTCTAACTAAGTCACCAATGATACTCCAAAGCTAAATGTCTCTGCCAATCAGAGGCAAATACATGGAGACTGAGAAATGTCTGTGCCGATCAGAGGCCAATGCATGGCAACTGAGGAAATTGTGTCACCCTTTCTTGCCCACTATCGATCTTCCGTCTTTACGTAGGTTTTTCCACATCCGCTGATATTTTAAAATATGGCTGAGTCTTTTCAATTTACAACACAATAAAAACAGAAACAGATTAAAAATCTCTGAAATATACCTCACTTTCTATATTGCGTTTTCCCTCCTCACTTAACTTTCATGTTTTTCTTGTTTTCTCACTAACTTAGTCCCTATCGTTTGACACTTGACTGCAAGCAAATTTGTTAAGACACAGACATTTCACAAATATGAAAAACAACAAAATTATTTATTTTTTATAAAGTTTTCTCAGCCTCACTCCTGTTATCCTCCACAGATACCTCTCTCTCAGCCACAGTTCATCCTTCTGCAATCCTTCTTGTTTTCTATTAGAACACTAAACTCATCTACTTTTTCCCCTCCCATCTACTTGTCTATCACACTGTCACTTCATTCTTACTCCCTGTCCTCAGGCCTTGACTCCCACCCCCTCCTCCGCTCCCTGCGCCTCCCCCACCAGGGATGAAATGTAACTGTTCAATAGTGTTCTGCCTCTTGGCTGCAAAAGCTAATCTCCTGGCGCCATGACCTCTAAGTGTCCCTGTCCCTCCCGCAGGCACCTCCCCCCAGCCCACAGCCCCTCCCCCATGGCCCGTTATCGCCATGCTCCTCTCCTGCTCCCTGCCGGATGTTGGATGGGAGTTCATTTTAATCATATGGTGTCGGTCGAGGGAAGGCGTGGCACAGACATTTTGTTGGGACTGAGCTTTTTGGGCCTGGGTAAGTCGAGGCAAAGTTGGGGTCATCCCTCCAAAATCCCCAATACCTGCTGCTCTACTAACTCTTTCTCCCAATCGATCAGGGGACATGAGCAGCCTTTCCTGTGATTTCCGAAGCGTTTGTGAGTTCGAGCTCTTAGCTGCTGCCATGGCTTTATAATACTGTTGCTGTTGGTTTTTAGATAGTCTGGATAAGGTATTTCCTTCCCCTAGTGTGAGTAACTGCTCTTGAGACATCACTCTTCTTGGAGGTTTGGACAATGTGTCGTAGTCAGGGTTGTATTGCGACTGAGGTGGCTGTAAGGGGTATGGGTTGGGAGTTTGTGGTGGAGCAGAGGATACATGCAATCGTGGGCGAGAGGCATGTAGAGGGAGGGTACCCCTAGCCCCAAGAGTGTAGTCCCCACCCCAGTGGAGGTGGTGCTGAGAAGAATGGAATGAAGGAGGAGCGTTGTTGGATCGCCGCTTGGAGGTATAGTAGCCAGAGTACTCATCCAGATCCTTTTCTATTTTTTTTGGGAGGGGGGGGGAAGAGGATGGGTTTAAAATGGTGCAAAACACAACCAGTGTGTGATTCAGATACAGCCCTCTGTTCTTTTAGCTAGTGTCTGCTTACACCCTGCCCCTACCTCCAAATAAACAGAATTATTTCAAAGACACCCACTCACGCCACAAACCCCACTAAAGCTGAGTATACCCACACCTCGTCCTCATGTTCCCTTCCACTTACCCAGCCTCTTCAGCGAGCAGTATCTGTTGAGCTCAGGCTTCATGGCAGTTTCATAGGATGGTGGTAGCTGTGCCAAGTTGTGGAAAGAGTGTGAGAGGGAAGGATGTAGGGCAGAGGTGTCGTCATGTTTGCTGGAAAGGAGTGTCCCTGAGGTGGCCAGCTGGACATTATTCATGCGGGGCATCCGCTCTGGAAAAAGAGAAAACATTTTGTAATAAACCCATGGCGTAAAATGTTTTTAACAAGGTAGGATTTAACATAACATAGCGCTTGACTGCTGAGACTTTCTCAAGCAGTGAAGATCTGCCCTTCATCTTAAAAAGATGTGGAGTCATAATGAGGACCATCGACCTCTCTCAGATGATTTAAAAGATATAAAAGGATAATCCACTCCAAGTAGTTACAATGCCTATAGGTTGTATTCAAATATTCAAAAATATATTTTAGAGGCACCACCCAGAGTCTACTTAGAGCAGGCAGTGAGAAGCCAAGTAAGAATGAAATATTGGCTCAATTACCCCATACATTTGGCCTGTATTGAAGAATGGCAAGAAGGGAGCCATTTCAGGGGGGCGGGAGAAGCAGAACATTGTGTGGTCTGATGGGAAAAAAAAACTAATCGAACAATCTGGCTAAGATGCAAAGTGTTGTGTCAGGCATAAACCCAACACAGCACACACTCCTGGTAACACCATCCTTAGTGTAAGACATGATACTAATAGCATCATTCTATGGGGATCCATTTATTGGCAGGACTGAGAAGCTTGTCAGGTTAAAGGGCAAAATGTATGGATCTAATTGCAGGCAAATCCTTACATCTTGCATCAACCTGCAATATGATTTTATGACTATGATATTTAAAAATATGTCTTACTATTTACAATTATATGAATTAAAACCATGATTAACTGACTCAATAATTGGATTCTCAGTTTAACTGACCAGTTTAACCAATTCAGTCGGTATCGTATGTAAATCTAGCTATAATAATTTGTTTAGAAATATACATTTTATTCACAAAAAACAAATAAACGAAAAAAGACAAGTCCTCTGATATCTGCAGCATTCCAGCAGGATAAACTCAGGTTAGGCTGCATCTGGGCAGGCATTAAATTAGCTCTGTTTAAATACTCAATGTGTTTGAATGTTATTCTATGGATGAGTAAGCTTGAGCTGCATGCTCCATTAACCTGTATTGTTTTGTTCCTTTTGTTATGGTTTTGTTTCCAAGCACAGAAAACCCGTTGGCTTTTCCCTTTTATTTTTTATAACAGTTTACTTTGTTCTGCAAGTGTGGATACTTCTCCAGCATAACATGTAAGGGTTAATCGCTTGAGATGATTTGAAAGCCAATCCACTTTGTCTTAACTTTTGTTTTGTAACTTTGTTATTGTGGTGAAAACATTCAGATGTTTTTCCTAGAAATGTTTTGTTAACCTACAGTAGTAGTAGTCTGTGTGCTTTTCTACTCCTCCCGGTTTAACATAGACCTTTTCGCATACAATCTGTCCCTGTTTTTGTTTTGTTTTACCAAGCCGGATACAAACTAACCTCACCACAACCAATTTATTTCAAAGTCAGATATACCGCTCTGCCATTTTGTCATCATCATCATAGTCTTCCTCAAATTCCTTTGTCTATTTTGCCCTCGTGTGTCCTCTTCCATATTGTGTGTGAACCCCCGGTTAATAAATTCTCTGTATTTTTTTCCTGGTGGTTTGTGTTGATTTCACTTAAATATTGAAGTCATCTTATTTCTATTCCAAGAACTTATGCCTTCTAAGATAAAATAAAAACAAGACTGACAAATAAAATAAGCTTTACTGCAACAACATAAATGAAGGAGCTGCTACCCTGCCCCAATGCCAATGCAAGCTACTGACTTCAGACAACATAAGCATTGGCCCCAACTGGAACTCAGGGAAAGCAGCTGCAGTAAGCAGATTAATGAAGTAGTTTCCTGAAATAGCATTTTTCATCTTCTTCATTGGAAAAGATTTGAGGCTCCTCATTAACTCCAATGACCACTGTGGCAGGCAGCCTGGGGCTGCCCTACCCACAACCAAGACCTCATTTGCGCATCTGACTGTGGTTTAGTTGATTGAAACACACTGAGGTGTGTCAGCAGTGGTTTTTGACTAGATTGCAGAAGTCTTTTGCTTTTGTTGTAAATAAAAAATAAACTTTTTCTCTTTCTGTGGTTTTAATTTATTGGTTATTGTTAGATTAAAGCTGAAAAGCTGTTTTATTTAGGTTTTCCCTAAAAAGGTCGATTTATTAAAGTCAAGACTTTAATATGTCTCTTCTGGCCAATTAGCCTGTGATTTTCTTTTCTGATTGTATTCTGGACCAGACTGTAAGGCTTTTCTATATTTTCTATATTTCCATGCGTTCTATATTCCTAGTCAGAAGCAGTCTATCCTATCACTTTCCCTTCAGATCATGTATTGGGCTTTACCTGAACCATATTCAATCTGGTTGCCCTTCACTGTACATGCCCTTCTCGCAGTTCCAAATGGTCAAATAACAAGCTTTTAAGTTGTCTATAATTTTATATCAAGCATGTTAATTCATACTGATACAAATTTTAGTTGTTTCTTAAATATCGAACTATTATAATATCAAGAATAGCTTTTTTTTTTTTTTTTAACACATCGTAGACATTTCCTAAGCGTGTGGATTATATCATTGTTAGTTATAAAAACTAACTTCGTATTAGTATAAAAATGAATCAGCTAAATGCTACTGACACAGTGACTGCCTGCACTGGAAGCCTTACCAATTGAAGCCGTGTGTTTGGGGCTGGAAGCCGGTAGGTGGATAAAATTGTGGTGCAAATTTCCAACTGCAATACAGAGCAGAGAGTGACACATCATCTGTCTGTGTGAGTGCTAATGAAATTAGCTATTTGAGGCTCAATACAGGTTGAGCATCCCATATCCGAAAATCAGTAATGCTCCAAAATCCAAAACTTTTTGCGCACCAACATGACACCACAAGCATAAAATTCCAGACCTGACTTCACTTGCCCATGTGATGCTCTGACGCTCTGATTTTTTCATGAGCATAGCAAACTAGTTCCTGCATTTGTTACTACGAACCATTTGTCTTTAACTCAATTTTTTTTAGGTAATAGGCTTTATGGCAGTCCATTCGTACGGATTTTTTATACTAAATGACAAATATTGTATAAATTACCTTCTGGCTGTGTGTACAAGGTGTATATTGGGTACTTGTACTTGGGTCCCATCCCCAAGATTTCTCATTATGTAAATGCAAATATTCCAAAATCAGAAAATATCCCAAATCCGAAACACTTCTGGTCCCAGGCATTTTGGATATGGGATGCTCAACCTGTACTGTTACATTCTGTAACACAGGACACAGAGCATCTATTATTCCTCTAGGCCCAGAGTACTCCTTACCTGCTCTTCTCCTCCACTAACTGTGTTTTACCCTTTCAACCTTTTACTTCTTTCTAAATGCAGCTCTTATTTAGTTTAGTTACTTATCAAATGCTCCTATCCAGAAGAATTATACAACAGGGTATTTACTGAAGAAACTAGATGTGCCTCACTAAATCAAACAATACCTGTGCTGGGATTGTAACCCACTGTCTTTTTGTCATGAGTTCGGCATCATAACCATCCCACCAAATCCCCAAATCTGTGGCCTCTGGTTTTACTCACTTCGATTGTCTTTGCTTTGTAGGCCAGGGGCGTAGAGGTTTTTAGGAGGGCGACCTATAGTTCCCTCATTCCCTCCAGGGCCGAGGACTGCACTGTTGTTCCTCTCTCCTTGCTGAACGGGGCTGGACTGATGCCGCAAGATATCTACCAGAGCTCTGATAGAGAACGAAAGGACACCAAGAAAGCAGAGTAATGTCAAACATTTTCTAGCACCAGGCATCTGTAGGGATACAATAATGTCAATACAATATTCTATGAAATACAAAAGTATGTTTCCACTTTACTCACAGAAACTGACGTTTATTTCCTAGGTTACAAATGTATTTTTCAATATAGTTCCCTTAGTTTGTAGGCAATTTTACATGAACTACAAATTTCTTATCATTTGTAAGACGAATATTTGCACAAGCAAATAAAAAAGTTTAGAATGTTAATACCATACTGATAAACAGCATGTTTTCCTAAGAATTGATGTATCTTTCTGACTCCAGGTTGTTGTTTGTCATACTCATGTGTAGATGAGTATTTTGGTCTACATCCCAGTTTCCCAGTGTCTCATGTTACCTTGAGTAACTCACCTGGGCATGTTAATGTCTCTGTGCCTGGCCCTTCGGGAGACCTTGTGGAAGACCACCTTGATTCCGACCGCCACCAACAGAGTGAAAGTGATGACCCCGGCAACCACGTACACCGTGTTGTTGTTCTGCTCTCGGAGGGGGTCAAAGTCCGGGTCGGGGCGTTGGCCCAGAGGAGGGGTGACAGGAGGCTGGGTGTTGGCCCAAACTGGTGAATCATAGTTTTTGCAGGAGTCCTGGTCCAACCGACTACTCTGGTGCTCGCAGCAAAATCGGTAGTGGCAGGTCCCACAGCAGAAGATGTAAGTGTCCTTGGAACAGTTGAAAGTAAGGTCGTACTGTCCCATCACATCGTAGTAGCCCCTACAAACATCCACATCCACAATGCGCTTTGGTGGTGGGGCCACCTGAGCAGCACCAAGGGGGGGTTTGAGAGCGTCTGCGGTCAAGTTTCTAGGGAGCATGATTTGTGGTAATGGTTTTGGAGGACTTTCAGCCATTTTTATTGCCAGTTTTGACCTGCCCATGGGTGGCACTGTCCGTTTGTTCCCATGGGAAGTTAAAAAAAGGAAGGTTGCGCTACCAGGGCTCTCATTGGTTGCATGAGGTTCAGTTGACTTTGTCACCTTAGCAAAAACTGGGGCAAACATAAAAATGAAAATAAAGGACATTGAATGTATTCTTTGATACGTAATGGGCATCATTTTAGTTAACAGTTAATGGTGCACAAGATTTTGCCGTTGGTTTAGAGTAATGCACTTCTGTCCACTTCGTTGTTTTTAGCCAGCTAAAGTATTGTTTGCAGTACAGCAAGGACGGATTCGAAAAAAGGTGACATCACTGCACCATGAAACTGAAACATGCCTGTAAAGAATAGAAAACTGAGCTGTGATTTTTCTACCCCCCCCCCCCCCAAAACAAATATAATATTCCCTTGAAAGTAAAAAAAAAAATTCTCTAACCGGGTGTTTAATTCTGTCTCTTTAACGTGTGAAATGAAAAGTAAATATCTCTCCTGTATGTTCAATGTACATACTTAAGTTAATGAAGCTGAGTAATAGCCATATGCTTATTGTAGTAGAAAATAGTTTTCGTCTAGTTTATACCGTAAATTCTCAGTGTGAATCTATCACTGTAAACATATTGTGTAAACATATAGTTGTGTTTATTTAAAATTTGCTAATATTTGATAAAATAGATTTTTAGCCTAATCTGTCAGGTATAAAAACAGATAATGTGTTTCAACGATTCCAACTGCAACTAATATTTTCGAATGGAAAACAATGTTAATGTTAATTAGACTGTAAACACCTGAATGAAAATTGTTTAAAGTTCACTGTCATGTATATTTAAAAGTAAATTAACAAATCCCTCTAGCCAACACAATCTTGTTGTCGTTTTCTTGGTTGTAGGCAGTTCCGGCTTGAAAATAAAAAATATATATAAAACAACATAATGTAAAAATTGTAAACATAAATCTTCACGCACAAGTCAATATCTCTACCTTTTGAAAGATGGTTTATCTATAATTCCAAAACATTAAAGTGCATAATAAATAAAATGATAAAATGTATTTCAAATAAACCTAGTTTGTAAACTTTTCTTGTAAATGTAAACTTTATGCTTTGTATTCATCACCTATTTTTGATTATTTGGCACTACTGTAATTCACAATGGGCACTTTAATGTTCTTTAATAACAATTTTGATCTATAGTCTTTCAGGAAAACAGAATACAAAAATAGAAAAATTATAGATATTTATTTTTCTTGTAAACAAATTATTGGCTGATTATTTTACCTTAAGTGTTGCCTTACTTTCTGAAAACAATTGAAGTTTTATATATTTCAGCAACAGTATCAATAATATGTAAATTTTCTTCTATATAAACTGATAGTTTAGGTATGGTTGTGTTTATTTTTAATTAATAAGGAAATTAAGACAAAAGCTGAAAAACTGAAAATTCCGGGTTTGGTAAAGACTTCTAAAAGATAAAATAAAATAAATTCCTGGTTTGGTTAAGACTCCTAAAATTGCTTTACAAGTGGACAGAGAACTCAAACAGTACAGGTGATATTCCAATGATAGATAAATAAATTTGTCAAAGTACGCACTAAGTAGTGGGTCCTTTTTTCATTGACTTGAAAAGATTCACAGTTCAAAGAATAAACAAACGGAAGATTCTAAGGATTCTAGTAGATACTAAAATTCACGAAGACAATTTGTCAAAACAAACATAGACACACAGAGACAGGGACGGTTAGATGAACTGTACAGAATAAAATAAAAAATGGAAAGGAAGAGCAAATTATAAAAAAATGGAAAAAAGAGCAATTTTGAGCTGAAGACTATGTGATCTATGTGTTTCTTATCTCCCGAAAATGTCTCTGCTCTGGGCTCAACTCAGTCCAACAAAAAAGGACGAAGACAGGCTTAGCTCCGGTTCTAGAGGGACGACACTCCTCTGTCCACAGTGCAGACATTAAAAGATCAGAGTTCATTCATCACCATAGAAACACCTGGAAAAACATATATAGGCTTGTTAATGTATTATACACTATCTGTGTACATTACGACATGAAACTCTTCTAATTAAACATAACAAGAAAAGCATGGAAAAGGAGGACTATAGGTCAGTTCTCTTGGAATGTCAAATTGGCACAAGTAGACTTGCATCTCTAATGGTATATTTCAACGAATTAGTAGTGTACATATACATAATTAAGATATACATTAAACTATTCAATGCTGAGATAACCCCAAAAATGTGGTTGAAACGATATTACATATTATATATTACATATTATTTCTACGCCCTGATTAAATGTTCTATAATAAACAGTTTAAATGGTTAACAAGGACAAATAATTGACAACCTCACAGCAATTAAGAGTATTGCGGAAGGCAAGACAGTACTATTAATCTTAATGATATAAATAATATTGCAACAGAACTATCTCACCTTGTAAAGAAATAATACATTTCTTTTTGTTTTGGAGAGAAAAAATATGTTGTTTTTTTAACTTCTTTTTCGGTACAGAATGTTGTCTTTCTATATTGTATTTTACCCATTTGTTACAAAAGGTTATACAAGTTCAAGACAGAAGAAAAACCAAAAACCTAAAAACAAAGAACTGAATTGTCCTTATAAACCTATGAGTATGCTGTATTTTTTTATTACAAAACAGGCATCCGCAAAACACTAAATAACAAAACGGTGATCTTCTTTGTTTATAGTAGATTTTCTTCTGTTCATCAGTTGTTTCTCTTAATTAAAAAGGGTTGACCATCTTAACCACTCAGAGAAAGATTCCTTGATCCTAGAAGAGAAAAAAATTCAGATATTACTTGACATTTTGAAATATTGGAAGAAGAAAAAACAACCTTTAAACTAACATTACAAATATTTTTTTCCCCTCAACAGACTTGAATTTAGTAATAAAGTTAACTGTTGGATCAACTGAAAGTCCCTCTGCAAGTGCTTGAGGGGTTTTCAGTGAAAAGGTGAGGTGTCAGAAAAACAATTATACAATCCCCGCCATGATTGTTCAAAATTTAAAAAGCAAGACCCGGAATACCAAGACATAAGAATCTGGTAAGCACTTGGTGATCTCACTCCTTCTCTAGAGTTGCCCCAAGTGAGAGGCCTTGGGTGGGTTTGAGCACACTCACAGTCCCTGGTGGGCTGCCAAATCTGTGTTGTTTCTGTAGGTGTTAAATGGGTGTTTATCAAGTCACTGTTAGCTAGTATGGCACTATTTTGGGATCATCTCCAGCAACGTCAGCGCGGATGACATTTAGAAAATCCCTAAAAAAAATCCCACAACCCATTGCTAGATACATATGGATATGGACTCATTGGATACATTTGTGAAGGAAAATTTTGGGAATTCATTTAATTAGAACAGCATTCAAGTTATGGTCACAACATATACAGGCAGCACATTCTTCAAATATATTGACATAAGGTGTGCATATTAATATAGACATTTTAAATAATCAAAAAAAAACTGCAAATACATTCTGAGACTCTCACATGTCTTTCCCTATTCCAGCTAGTACAACTAAAATTCTTTAGAATTAGAATTAGACTTGATATTGACATTACCATATTTATTATCCTCTAGAGGGCAGCAGCAGTTTGAAACCCATTTTTTTGTATGCACCTGGAGGTACCTTGTGTACTATTTATGTACTGCAGTGTATTAACAATGAGATCATTGGTTAGTACGTTGCTTTCAGTTTGTTGAAATTGACACAGTAGGATCAGCTTCCTCAAAGAACCATTTTACTCGGTTCTGTTGTTGTTCTATAAAAGTTAATGTGATTTAATTTTGGAAGTCATTTGGAAGACCCATTCCACAACATGGTTAAAACTCATTAAATGAACCGGAAGTGGGTACATCAGTGTTACTGAAGAACATGAGATAGTAGAGGAGTAATAATTCATTTTATTGATATATCATCATTTTTTATCGTTATTACAACTGTTGTGAACAGCAAAAAAAGTGAGTGAACAGCAAAAAAAATAATTCTGGCTCGTCCCTACAAATCCTGCCACCAAACACAGGGAGAGTATAACTAGCCTCCTCCAATCTCAGTTGCCTTTGTATCCCCCATCTCCTTTACACTTTGTAGACTACACATGTTGCAAACATTGTAAAAATGTAGTAAATTATTTGATTAAGAACGTTTAAACAGAGTTGCAGAAACGTAATTCAAATGTCTTAAATCTAATTCTAATTTTGCTTACTATCACCTCCTGTTTTGTATTTTTACTTAATTCACCATTACATTTTTATTCAAACCAACGTTCACATTTACTTAAGAGGATTCAGTGCAAGGCAACTATCACGGTCTAGGGGACAGTCTTTAAGCCAATCAGCTGTAAGAAACGTATTTTATAATGCTTCACCTTCCTGAAATACAATTGTAAACTACGAAATCACAATAAAATTGGGTAAATAGTCAAGAGTATGTAACACAGACTATTCAACCCCCACTGGCCACCGGGGTTCCACCTGCCCTAGCCGGGTTCAAACTCATTCTTTTGTCTTCAACTCTAAGGAGTGCTGTCACTTTCCATATCGAGCTTGTTCACAGCAAGCTACACTTAGTAATAACGTAATTCAGATTCTTTATCTTTAAAAATCTATGAAAATGATTATACGCATATAAGGTAATTAATGTTTCTGAAGTAATAAAAACAAGTTCTGCTTTCAGTCAAATCAGTCAGACGGTCTCCTGGTGAATAAGATGGATGAAACTTCACTTTGTCATATCAGATCATATCATATCATATGTTTTTTCTTATGTTAAATATTTCTATCTGTTTCAAAGCTGAAAAACACTGGTCTATACAGTGTTTCCTCAAGGAAATTTCTTCAGTCAGTGAAGCCAATGGGGCTGCAAACACAAATGCGTCACTGATTCCACTGTACAAACATGGCCCTCTGTCACCGACTCCTGTGTACAAACACCACCCTCTGTCACTGACTCCAGTGTACAAACACTGCTCGTCATCACTGATTCCGCTGAACAAACTCCAACCTCTGTCACTGATTTCTCTGCAGAAACACTGCCCTCCGTCACTGATTCCTTTGTACAAACACCGCTCTCCGTCACTGATTCCTTTGTACAGACACCATTCCTTGTCACTGATTCCACTGTACAAACACCACCCTCTGTCACTAATTCCTTTGTACAAACACCATCCTCTATCTCTGATTCTGGCATGCAAACACCACCATCCATCACTGATTCCAGTGTTGAAACATCGCTCTCCATTACTGATCCAGCAGTACAAACACTGCCCTGCATGCTCAGAAAATATTATTCACGTCTATAAAAGGAAGTTGCTCTCTTCAATCTTCCACACAGTAAATTTAATCTTCTCTGAGTCATGGTTGACCAAAGATATGTTTTGAGATGTCATAGCGAAGGGAACATTTGTTCTGCTTTTGTAACTGGCATCATGAAATATAACTGAAGAAGCTCATACATTTGTGGACGTAACACTTTCCCCACAGGAGCAGCACTTATTTCTTCTGAATCGCAACTATGACGATTTTCAGACATTTTGATGGTGCATGGCAAATATTAACTGCCCACGTACATTTTCAAAGATTTAAAACGAAAATGAAATTAAAACTATTCATTGAGAAAATTGTAGCTCCTCTTCACTGGCTGCACTGATAATAAGCATCTCCAGGTCGCATTTATACTTATAACATTTAGGTATTACAGGTGTCTCTTGCACAACAGGAGCATGACTAGATAATAAATATCATATGAATTTTGGATAATTAAAAGACCCTTGAAT
Organism: Hiodon tergisus; assembly: GCA_025775045.1. Taxonomy (NCBI): domain Eukaryota; kingdom Metazoa; phylum Chordata; class Actinopteri; order Hiodontiformes; family Hiodontidae; genus Hiodon; species Hiodon tergisus. The sequence continues at coordinate 45,433 of JAOVYW010074293.1, forward strand.
GAAAAAAATTCATGGTTAAAGTAGAATTTTATAAAAAGTTTAAAAAGCAAATAGTTTACTTATAAAAAAATGACAATGACTTTCTAATCTAAATTAATTTGCTGATCATTCAGTAAAGGGTGTTATAATATTACATACTGTGTACTATTATCGTAAATTATTTTTAAATTAAAGCTTGCTACATAAATTATGTCTATTTATCCTGTTACTTCAGAGCAGTTGACTACTCTGTCTTCAAGCAGGGTTTAAAGTGTCACTAACAACAATACTTTGACAACAATGGTCTTATATAGCTTATTTCACAGGTGGAAACAGAACAGAATTCAAAGTTAGCTTCGGGGGGTTAGTGTTAAATTTCCTCAGGTGACAAAAGTTAGATTGGTCTTACTTTCACTATTGGACCAGTCTACATGAAAATAATGGTATTATGTAACTGGCCCCTGGATTTGAAACAGCAAAAAACTGATAATAGGGCCCAGTGTTTCCTAAGGAGGCCATAGCATTTAATCTTACATCAAATAAGAAATTATTGTGGAATAAAAAAATTATAATTTTTTTATTATTAAAATGTTTTAACGTTTAGATGACTTCCCAGGAAGTCTTCACAAAATTTGCCTTTTGGGAATTGCACTATTCACAAAAAAGTGAGTACTGTTAGTGAATAAGTAAAAAAAAAAAGTATTTCAAAACTATATTGAGAAAAAAATAAGGGAGTTAAGCCAAAACCCTTGCATAGCAGGGTTTTAGAAGCTGAATGCAAGCTTAAATGCGTGGTTTGGACATTAAGACATTTTTTCAGGGCCTACAGACTTCTATTTATTTAATTTCTGTTGCTGAGCAGAGTGTGTGACCTGAAAATCACCCAAAACCTGGTTAGAACCAGTTCAGTGATGTCTTCCTGTTTTTGACACTTACACTGAGCTAACCCTTGATTTGATATTGTATATAAACCTCATACGAGGCACTTCCCCTCCCAGAGAGCATTTGACATCCCTAAGCTTTGTATGTCCTCTCTCTGTGCTTTTTGAATAAACAGAATAAAACTGTTTATACCCAAAGTAATGGAAAGCTGAGTTTTCTTCAACAAAGCTTGACTAAATAAAATCCCATTGTAATCCCTTTCATAGTCATGAACAAAACCTAATTTATTTTTTGTTATTTTTCTTGCATATTTTGATTTCAAAACATAATTTGTACATTGATTAATCATAATCTGAGTTCTATATTTCCAACACACAGACACCTACCCATTGCCACAGAGACCATTTTACTCTAGTCATTCCTTTTTTTTGTAAGAATTATGATATGTGTAAAAACAAATAAACATATATCTATAAATCCTTTAAATATTTTTATGATCCAACTGACGTTCCAATTAACTGTACAATAACAATACAATAACATTGCACTGGGTAAGAGAAGTTAAGGAGAATGACTAGAAATTAAGATGGCAAAGTATCCATAAAATAAGATATGATGGAATTTAAATAGAGACCCCAATGGAGAAACGAAAAAAAGGAAATAAAAACGATTTGGCTGTCAGGAGTGGTGATGTAGGAGGGTGATAGAAATGCCATTTTAGAAGAACAACTTCTGTCAATATAAATGTGAAACTCAAAATTGGGGATTTATGTATAGAACATTCTGCAATTGTTCATGCATGTCTCTGCATATCCTGCTGTGCACGTACAGCCGGAGAAATATGGTCAGTCAATATTTGTAATACACAGAGCCCTCTCTCTCTCTGTCAGTGTGTGGGTGGGGTTGAAGCAACTCTCTCAGAATAGCAATGCAGAGCTATGAGAAAGCATCACACTCCACCCTTATCTCCATCTTTTCATCACACCCCACCCCTTATCTCCATCTTTCCATCACACTCCACCCCTCATCTGCATATTTCTTTTCATTCCTCTTTCTCTAAAACAAATTTCTTTATCTTTCCTGCTACATTGGTTCCCATATTTTTGTTTATATATCTACATAACTCCTTATAGTCCTTTCTTGGCACATACAGTCAAATCTTTATCCATGTAACATCCTTCTCTTTTGTCCCCATCCCCCTCCCCATAAAATATTCTAGAATTATAAACCACCAATGTTCGTAATTATGTACATGGTTCTCTGTCATCCAAGATTTCTAAGCCAAATATCTGGTAAGACCGGCAATTAATTATGTGATAGTGAATTTTAGAAAACCATTGTGTGTTTTGAAAGCTGTTGGTGAACGGATATATAATTATTCAACATATATCAATGTTACATGTTTCAGAGGGTCATCCACAGTGTTAATTCGTAAACCCCAATGTCATGCAGTACATTATGGTTTATGAAACAGTGTTCGATATCAGCGTTATCAGCCTATCACTTTAATTACCATTTAATAAAAACGGGTCAATTTTCAAGCTTTTAAGATTATATATGCATTTATTTAGAGCGTATATGTAAATAATGAAAAGGAGCCATGACAGATTGATACCAGTGAAGGCGAAATTAGTGTCCAGTGTGTGTTTAAAGACGTCATTGCAAAAATAAGAACGAAATTATTTACAACAGGCATAATGTGTCAGGTGTGTGACTGCAGTTTGTATGTTCGCGTACGAAGAAGTCAATGATAAAACGCGTTCATAGTAAAGCAATCGTTCACATTTTCTATTATTGGGTGTCTGAAATTGAAATGTGAGAACGGGTTTGGTGCGGAAAAGAATAACAGAGACGCGTTTCTATAGGTTTGTTTGATTATGTCGCAGCAGTAAACCAAACAAAATCTTGAAATCTTACCTGGGAGTTGCTGGTATTCCGAAGAGAAGACAATCTAAGTCATCTAAGTCATATTTAACAGTGGACACATTGTTTCTGTTTCACGCAGATAATACAAAATAGATAATTATTTTATACAATTATAACGGATCACTGAATCCATACATTTACAATGGTATAAAACAAACCATTCGTGTAAATGCAGCCCAATTAAAACGTATGTATGTTCGCAATCCACGAGGTAACGCGGTTCAAGCTGTTTTAAGTCCTTAAAAATAATCACATGGTGATGGAATAATGTTGTCAAAAATGGTCTTATTCTTTTATATTATATATCCTCAATATCGAGAGCTGTATTTTTCTGCCGAGTAGTATCTCTGACGTCGATTTTTTTACATCCTAGGTGAGAGGTAGAAAAACATTAAAATAATATGACTGACTTGGATTTAACCAATGCAGTACTTCTTCGCTGAAATTAAATACGTCTACGTTATTTCACATATTCTAAAAAAAGTACTGGTTTAAGAAATACCATATATAACTGATTAAGCTAGGAGAGGAGTGAGGACTTTAATTTGAAAAAAAAAAAATCTGAATCCACGGTATCTTGCAACGCTCCTCTGCTTTATGGTCTTTCAACATTATTCTATGCGCCCCAGCTTTGTCAAAAAAAAAAAAAAACGTCATCGCTGTAGTAGGGAAGAAACAGAGTGTTCTCACACCGGTCCGCTCCGCGTATGACTGATTATTTGATTGGTCTATACTATTACTAGTGCACGCCAACATTAATTTAACTGGGAAGAAACAGCCAGCCAAGTACCGGCGATTTTTATTGCTTCTTATTGCCTTTTGCCATTGGTTTAACCAAGAAATTATGAAACAGCGATTGATTCAGACATACTGATACATCTAGAATTGAACTACTTCTGATAAGGACGGTCTGCAAAAACAGTGTAATACATTTCAAAACAGTGTATGGTATTTTCATTTTATTCTCAATACCCTCAATATATCTAATAAAATGATTACATTTTAATCTTTAAATGAACCGTTGCTTCATGTCATTTAGTCGTTACATTGAAAATTCACGTATCCCGAAAGGTTGCTACGGTAACTAAATCACTGAGACTAATTATAAACCGCACGAAAATACATAATGTTAGTTTCAAGACTTTATATATTTTTGCTCGCATCCATTCCGTTGATATATTTAAATCAGAACACGCTAAGAAGGAGTCGTTATGCAGTCATGGGAACCATATCTTTTATATAGAGATCTTCTCTCCTGTTTTCACATCATTACACAACGTAAAACGCAGTCTCGGGTCTGATGGCTCGTCGTCAATCATGTACTTACTGGGATTGTTAGCTGTTCTTAGTTTGAAAAAGACTAATAAAAGCCAATAATATCCAAATAATTTATAATAATTTTCGTGCTTGAACAGTTTTAATCAAAGGGGGGGAAATCGTAAACCCTCTTGCTTTTCAAAGTTTTCAGATATAACAGTATTATTATTCGCATACAGTGGCGACTGGTGGCTCAACACTAGTTGGCTACTTATCTCTACTTTCTTATATTCAAGTTATGTTATGTTCTTATGTTCAAATGTAGCAATACAACCAACTAGCAAACTTACTATGCTAAGGTAAGGTAAAGCACCCGAAGTTTATCCCCATCTTCCATAAGGAACAAATACATTTGATCATACATCATATTACAACACAAAGGATGAATACAAAAAGGGGCCAAGGTGAACGACAGGGAAAAACACATGTAATCAATGCCGGCTCTGGATGGTAATGAACCTAGTGTGCGCATAACGTGTCACTAGAAGGCTGTCAGTCCAATTAGGGGTGACTCAGCACCCAGTACCTTACAGCGGGAATTTTACACAACACAATCTGATTTACAAAAGGAAAAACAAAAACCATGAAAATCTGGAATTATTAAAAACAAAGCAAAAATTAAGTGTGTTATGAGTTCTTCGGGCAGTGGGAGGGTTCCACTCACTTTCCATGTCGGGAAATTATCATGTTGGTTTTGCCCCATGGCACTCTCTGTGACTATTTGCCTCGTTAGCATCCATTCTAGCCGTTAGCCTAACAGGGCTGCCACAATAAGCTAAAATTAGCTAGCCACTTATCTATATAAAAAATGAAATATCATAAAAAAGGGAAACGTAAATCAGAAAAATCTAACAATGGTTCGCAATTTGCACTTAAAGACTGTACCTTATCGCTATCTATAGCTTTACCACCAGTTCGTCACACTCACGTACAATACAGTGGTGGAGAATAGGCTATGAAATTTGAAAACTATCATTTGATGAACGCGATGTCAACATTGTATTCTGGTTGTTGATTGGTTAGGAGGACGTTCTCTCTAGGGTGCATCAGTTTACGTATTTTAGCAAATTACAGATCAGCATGGAAAAAAAATGACGTACACTAATTTGATATAAGAGATCCCGCTCCTCCTCTGCCCCCGACCAGCACTTCACACAGCCTGCCCTTCCCCTCTGCCTGCAGGTTTCGCTGTTGAAGCATTTAAATCAGAATTTCAAAAATGGATTTTTTCAAAGAGAGAAATTATTTGATAAATTATTCTGGGATTTGGTAATGGTTTATTTCAAACAATTACTTAAAAAATATTTTGATCTCCCTCTTGCCTCTCAAAAATAAAGGAGGAGCAACCTCCTATGCCTCTATGGACCAGCCTCCTCTGTTCTAATATTTTTCTCATTTTTTAGGTAGAAAATCAGTTAGCTACATAACTAATACTGCTTTGTAGCTTTGCATTAATTTGGCTTCCATAATCAACAATTAGATTGAATATGTAATATGTAAACATCACATGGTCTTTATGAAAGTGGAATGTACCTAGCAAACTGTCAAAAAAAAGAAGGAATAATTGTGAGATTATTTGTGCTGGAATTGATGTCATGGCATGATTAACATGACAATTAATTTAATGTAAATGTAAATATAAAACCACACCCAGGTGGGCTGGACCAAGGGTCAGTCATCTACTCCACACTCACTGGCTGGAACACGACCTCCCTCTGTCGCCATCTGGCTCTTCTGGGCTGCTAGAACCATCTCTCCACAGCATTAAAGTTTTAGATATTGCCCTCTACAGGGTGGCAGTAGTACACAGTTGATTGTGCCTCCCCAATCGCTGGAACCAGCCTGGTTCAGTTCACTGCAGAGAAGACTTCCAGGAAAGTGTTTTCTTCCGCTGTATTCTGTGGGAGGCTTCTGTCGGCACTAACTATCAATCCCTACATATCACAATCCCATAAAAAAGATAAGCCTCCTGCTTTATTTTGTTGTGAGACACTTGGAACATTGATATTTATAGCAACCTTGAAATCATATTCAATCTAAGATCAGTTGAGCTAATAGGTATGAGCTAATAAAGAAATATTTGTCAAAAACATCCAGAGAACCTGCTGCTTCTCATACAGTATCCAAAAGATGTACTTAGGCTAATAAGGCCTTTAAGCATAAACTGCTAAAAAAAAAAACATGGTTGATCCAATATTGAATGTAACCCAAAAAGGCCCCGAGGCTCTGGACTGTCTTTTATTTAAGGATAGTGATCATATGAAGCCATTTACTATCACATAGTTGTTTGGCTCTTTTTTAAATCATAATGATAAAAGAAATCACCCAAATGGCCCTGATCAAAAGTTTACATATCCTTGAATATTTGGCCTTGTTACAGACACACAAGGTGACACATACAGGTTCAAATGGCAATTAGTGTCTGTCAAAGAGTTTGTTAGCTCTCACGTGGATGCACTGAGCAGACTAGATACTGAGCCATGGGGAGCAGAAAAGAACTGTCAAAA
>JAOVYW010074294.1:0-18517 GCA_025775045.1 Hiodon tergisus
GCTCGGGGAGCGAAAGACAGAAAACGTCACACACACTGTATGGCTCACAGCAGAGCCCCTGGCAGCATCTGGATTGTCTCCCTCTTCTCTTTGATGTTCCTCTTTCTGTTCTCCCTGTCGCCCTTTCTCCATTCTCTCTCTTTTCCCTGCACACGTGCTCTGTTGTTACTCGTTTATTTCTCAGTTAAAAAAAAAAAAAAAAAAATTGAAAATCTAATGAACAAAGGTTTTTTGAAACAGACATTCTCCCTGGAGTTCACAGGGAGATTGTAATTGCAATGAAACAAGCTATTGTTCTCTGAAAGAGAGGTAAACACACTGCGGAGACCCGCGTATTCACTTAATCTCCGGCTCTGTGATTGTACAGATGGCAGGCTCAAGCTTTGGGTCTACGGGGTGACTGCTGGGGGATTCGTTCTCATCTTCTTCATTATTGTCATGTCCTTTCTGGTCTGGTACGTATTTTACTTCTATTATACAATGTCCTTCTGTGTGCGTGGTAATGGACAAACCTCTCCTTACCTAAATAAATGTAGTTTATTCCAGTGCCTGTTTATTTTTAAAGGTTATTTATGTGAAATTCTTGGAGTGTGTCTTTGCTTGTGTAAATGCCTTTTCTCATGTCTGCGCTGAAATTGTACGGTTTCTTAGTTCAAAATGGTGGCATGTGTAACATTTCTTTTAGTCTTTTATTGCGCTTTGCTATATTGTAATATTTGCTTTTGTAGTATTTTCAATACTTGTTGCTTATGATTGGCAACATCTCTGTCACTGAAATGTGTGTACGCTGGAAAAAGAAATAGCTCAAAGTCACCCTCAAGTGGTGGACTCTTATATCAGCATCGGAACGGCAGGTAAAAATGTGTCGTTAAAGGAGGAGAGTTTATGTTTATGTCGCTGTGTTTATTTTTACAGCAAAAAACCCACGCTGAGTAAAAGTTCGACTCCGCCACAGAAGCCCCTTAGTCTTGCCTATGACGTTGACGCGGACATGTGACCAGAACCTTGGCCCACAACTGTGGGTGTCCAAAACAGGGCTCAGGTCCACAAGCACAAGAGACAGATCCGCACGTCCCAACCTCCACTTTCTCTAAACGTGCACCAGTGGAAACTGGAGGCCAGTCTTGGACCTCACTGTATTTTTATGGAGCACTGAAACAGGAAGGAGTCTGCCCCTTTGAAACGCAGCGTCAGGATTAGATGCAGCTTTGTACACGGAGAACTCTGTCCCAACAGATGGGGATTGTGTGGGACCATGGAATGGAAAGAGTGTGTTTACATGGGCTTTAGGCAAAATTTGAAGACTGAAAATGACATTTTTACTGAAAAGAAGCAAATGCAATGTTATACACTATATTAGTGTCATGGTTTTGTTTCCCCCTTTTTCTAGTGTTTACATTGTAATGCAAGAACATTTTTGGCTGTGAAATTGTTTAAATTTACTAGAATGTCAGTTTTTCTTGTCCTTCCAAAACCAAGCGTGCCAGTATTGTGAATAGAAGCATAAGAGATGGTATCACACCTGATCATTCAACAAACTTAGCCCATTTATGTCTGTTTTTCACACCCAGGACTGGCAAATTAGGCTTTGTGAGATAGTTTGTCCTTGAGAATAACGACAACAATGTGATTACCATTGTGATGATCCTGTTTGCCCGTCAAATTGAATTCATTGAGTAAGTCACATCCTAGCTTTTCATTGGTGCATCACTATCACACCTACACGTATAGGCAGCCCAACAGTGCTCAGTGACCTTAGAGGACAATAAATACATGTGACAGTTCCCATGCCTGGTACATCTGCCCAGCCCTTTCTTGTTTTAATTAGTGGAAGACGTTACTGAAACGTTACTAAAACATCTTGACGTGTGTTTGAACAGTTATTTGTCAAAAAGAGCAAGGGTGGGCTTTGGATACACAGCACGGCCCAGAAAATCACTGAAAACTAGCCGATCTTTCAAATATAGGAAAATGTGTTTTAATATTTATTTATTTATTCACATATAAATTTGTTTACCTGTATGTATGACTGATTGATTAAAAGGCCTAGAAGTTTATGATCTGTAATCTGTTAATGTTACTACCTTAGATCTCAAGCTCATGGTGCAACAATATTGTAACTGGCAATGGATGTGTCTTTAAAAGGCACAAAGTTGTCTCCCTCCCCCACTTTACTATAAATCATTCTGTTTGCTGTATCTGCATTGTCCTGAGTATGGAGACTTTTTACAGTAAATTTCCATGAGTCGATCAAGACGTTCACTGAATGTAGCTTTTATTAATTTGCTGTGATGGGTGTGACGGTGCAGCGTTTTGGTTCGGGCAACTCAAAATAAAGTGAATGCATGCAGCTTTGTGTGTAATCGTCCATTCTCCAGAAGTGGCCTTGCAAATATATTGTTTTATATCCATCTGCATTGCATTTTTATGTGGAATGTGTTTTTCCATGACTTTTGACAAAGCATCCAGTTTCTGCCCCTTCGGATGACATTCTCACTGATGCAGAGCTCTCCCAAGAGCCCACCACAGTAACCTGGACAAACCACGTGGTTTATGTTGTCTTTCATGTTACAACTCTGTACTTGGATGATTAAAAAGTGCTAATAAATTGTGATACTCTGTGAAAATAGCAGGTGTGTTTACCTAACGTGTGTCTATAAACAAACATAAAAAATACTGCTATTCAGTATTCTGAATTTGCCTGCCTGGGGTAACACCTCCTTGTGTATGCCTGATCTCAGCTAATATCCAAAGCTAAGCAGGACTGGGCCTGACCTGTAAAAAAAAAATTTTTTTTTTTATTTGAACAGGTGAGTATCACTTCGTAATTTCTGGCTACGTCAATTCCGGTGGGAAAGTTGTTTAGCTTGATTACACGAAAAATTGTGGATTAATTTAAGACTAAGCTTTAATATTAGATTGTTGATGCACGTTTTTAAATAAAATTAAGATTTCACATTGATATAATAAAATTAAATCGGAGGTTGGTATCATCTGCAACTCCGATCTGGTTATTTTCTCCGGATCTATCGATCTGCCAGCCGTTTTCAAATTCATTACACGCAAGTATGGCTCTTGAATTTACTTTGTTATGCACGCAATGTAACATATATATATATATATATATTCCCTCAATATCAACAGATCCAATAACTTTTTATTATTATTTAGTGTAATGCTAATACTGAATTGGCGGAGAAGATAGCTGAATTAGAGGAGCGCATCCGAAGCATTACAAAATCAAAGATTATGAGAATTTTATAGACTCCCTTAGGGCCTCAGTGGGGCTTGAGAAGCCACGCTTTGTCGCAGTTCAAAAGAAGCACAGTTCTAAAATAAATAGCACGAAGCAACACCAGCAACCAGTTCGGCTCTCAAACAGATTATCTTTACCTCCTCCTAACACGCCTACTGAAAAGGTGCTTGTAATCGCCTACTCCGTTGTTAGAAATTTGAGTTGAGTCGAACATAGTAGAGTACCTGACACTGAAGCAAATTTAAAATTGCTGACAAAAGGTAGATTTATGGACTTGGTGGTGTTAACGACATCCGAATAAGAGAACATAAATATTTTATTGGTTTGTAAGACTACTTTTCTCTGGCTCCACTCAAGCATTCAGAGGTGATATGAGGTAGGCCTACATCATCAAACAATGAAGCCTGTATTGATAGTTGAAATTCCTTATGAGGAAAGATTGGCGTTGTGAAGAGAGGTGGATGCCATCGGATGTGGGGAGTTTCAGTTATCCAAAAACATAATAGTCTAACAGTCTAAATCATAACTGTAGTTGACAACCATTAGCACCAGCCAGAAACAGGCACCCAGTCCTACACTGACTGTAGAAATGTATTAATGGATAGAAGCGTTTGTTATTTAAAAAGTCTTATAAGCAGTTATAGTAATCGTGTGTATCTAAATAACACACTTTCTGAAAACGTCTACATTCTAAAAAAATAAAATTGATACTTAAACCCAAACTGAAACTTGACTAAAAGAACGCTACTGACAACGCTGGGTTTGATTTTATTTTAGTGCGTTTTACGTTCATATTTACTCACGCACCTTATTGTGCAAGACAGTGAGCGTGGTGGCCGAAGTGGGTTCAGAAAATTGGGGCATTCCAGTGTAACCATGTCAGGACTGGGATTATCTCAGGACGCAGCCATCTGCTGGCAAATCCTAACCCAGTTAGGAGAGGTTTGGGGGGTATTAAATACCCGATAATATAGGAGTGCTCCTCTACCTTGAATTCTTGTGAAATGCATGTTATAGGTGCCTACAGATGAGGAATTTCAGAGCAACAAAATGCGTTTTGTTTTAAAATTCCATTACTTTCTTTTCACTTGCGAACACCCATATCCAGCAATTTTCCCCCCAAACCTTTACAGCTTGTTACAGTAATATTTAATTATTCGATTAACGGAACACTGGATCCTGAATGAGAAGAGCTTGTTTGATTGAAGAAAGAAACGGCCTAGACAGGAGGGTTCCAGGACCCGGGTTAAGAATCGTTGCTCTACAGGAGGTAAATACCAACTGGTGTGCTCCAAGTGTGTGAGGAGCTCATAAAACCTTATATTATAGTAATGTTTAACATTTTCGTGGTTTAAAATTTAAATAAATTGAGATTTTTCTTATGTGAAAACAATCTCCTTTTAGAAACCATTTTCAAAACCACATTCAATTAGTTCTATGGCAGGGGTCTGCAGTCGGTTTTCGAGATGCCTAGCAACCAATTTACATTTGGAAAAAGCGGGTGAGATTAATTCCAATTCAAATAATGACCTCCAATTAAACAATTAAGTGGGGAATTTAACCCAACTGCTGCGAGGGCTGGAGTGCCGACCCCGATCGATGACAATGTATGTAGTTCTCTGCTTTTGCCACTAGATGACTCTGATGATCCAGATCATGCGGTGCCTGCGAGGAAACGCGACATCTTTGTTGAAGGCAATACTAAATCTCCTAGGTTTACTGAGAACATGACTCTCCATCGTCCACAAATACATGTGAAAAAGCTTTCAAAATTAAGGCCCTTCACACTTTTCTGCAGTTTCTGCACTTTAGATAACTACCCGTTCTCCTTCTAGAACAACACAAATCAGAACCAAAGTAGCTCAAATTATATCTTATCAATTAAATCTTATATGGCCCATAACCAAGGTGCATATATGATCAGTTATTTGTATTATACCATTGGGTTCGTTATACATTAAACATTATTTTAAGATCAAATAATATTTAAGTATGTTGCCATCCGTGTCCAGGTGTTCTGGCAGAGAGACAAGCGTCTCATTATTTATTGTGATTTTCAGTCCATGAGCTACTGGGTTTTTGTCCTGAATGAAATTTCCAGAGTCAATTACTCACAAATTAACCAGCAGTGCCTAGCCCCTCTGGGAGGCGGAGGGGATTCTGTCCGACAAGCCGTGGGTTGAAGCCAGCGAGTTCTCTGGACGATCCCCTCCAACACCAGTTCGTTGTGAAGCTGATCCGTTTAAATCTTTTGTTTTAATCAAATTCGTGCAGTTAAGCTTGTCAGTCCTGGCGTGGGCCGAAATTAATTAGAGCGGCTCATTTCCGTCTTCACCTGAGCTAGCAGCTCCTGGACGGCGCGATCGTGTCGCTTCTAATTTATCCACTTAAAAAATCCCCCCGGGAAGTCACAGCGCTGTCCTGCAGACTCGTACAAACCTCTCAGCCGCCCGGAAAACACCAGGCTTCATTCATTAGCGGGCAAATCATTCAATTAAAGCTAAACGCGGTTAGGCTGAAGGAAAGGGGCGCAAGACAACGACCTGATGAATATTAAGCAGTTATTTAAGCAACAGGAAATGAAAAGCAGGATTTGACACGTTCGCTTATTTCTACAGAAGCATTCAATTGAGAGAACGTTATCCAGCTAAATTGCAGCCATGGGTCCAGGGGGTTCCGACTTGCTCTGGTCAAAAGAGGAAAATTGGAACTCAGATTTTAAATTAACTATTTTGCCTGCAGTGAACATATGCGTAAATTGCCATGATTACAGCGACGCCAATCAATGCCAAAATACTTTTGCATAGGTCAGAAAATTGACTCTTGCCGTAGGTATAAACACCTAGGAACATTCCGGAAATAACGTAAAACTCATTATTGGCCGTTTCGATTTTCAGTCCCAACCAATAGAAAAAAAACGGGTATCCCAAATTACGTACTTTAGTTAGTTTACACCTTCTCCGTTTGCAAACTTGAACGTTAAACTTATGTTTACTTTATGATCCATAACATGTTTTTCGTCTTTGTCCTTTCTATTTTACCTGTGAATTCTCCTATATAGCCCACGGGCATATTTTGATTTTAGAAGTCAATCTTTAATGAATTAATTGGTCAATCTAGTTCCTATGATGTACAAAACAATGCATCCATCTTAGAAATGAATAGCTCATTCCCCGTTTCCTACTGAGCAACTCGTTAATGCCCCCATGTGGTCATCGTTTGCATCGTAGCTCTTACCGTGAGACCGCGCCATTCGTTCTACCGTTGTAATATAGACAATAAGTAAATATAAACCGCAGTGTGCTGTGGATCATTATAAATGATAAATACTGCGTTCCTACTGGGGAAAATGCGTGTGAATACGCATTAAGATTAGGAAATCTTCATGAATCAGCGATGAAAGAGAGCAGGATAGCCTAAAACAAAACTAAAAATAGTCCACTGTACTCAGTCGCCGCTGCCACTTCTTTTTTACTGGAAATTTTATCCTTGTGGGCCTCCAGTTGTGCATGGTTGTCAAAAGATACCATATGCTAAATACTGAAAGAGAATTTGGAATTTCTGACTTTGGAGAACAGTGGTATGCAAAGTCACTAATCCTACGGCATGAGTGAGCAGCCTAGTCCTCACGGGAAAAAAGAATGGTACACTCAATGTTTGTCTTGATCTTAGAGACCTCAATGAGGCAAGCGAAAGACAACACTTCTCCATTCACACTCCAGAAGATGTCCAGTGCGGGTTGCAGAGTAAGATCTTTGCTATTCCAGATAAGAAACATGACTATTGGCAGATTAAGCTGGTGTGCTCAGATGCCTTTATGACCTACATCTGGTTCTATCACATCATTAATCACATCATTAATCATAATGTTTCAAAGACATGCACACACACCCTCAGTCACACACACACAGTAAATGTCCATTGACATATGGAAAAATACCCTCATACGGAAATACCCACATTCCGGTCTTCTTCTACCATAACGGTTGTTACTGGGAAATTATTCAGACCACAAATACAATATAAATATACAAATGAATGTGAATTACTATAAACTGTACTCCCGTCGTCAGTCATCCAAGGTGCAGTTTATAGGTGTTCTTTGCCGCTATAAATTAGTTGACTTGTGTGCAGTCCCCAGATTTCGACCCAATAGACCCTGTTTGGAATGAGATGCAATGGGCAGTTTGCAGCAACTATGGAAGGCTAAATAACAATTCTATTGTAACTGAGATGAGAGGTGGTTTATTTAAACACATTTATTTGGTTTTTCAATTAATGTTAAATATGAAATCATATGATGATTCTGTGCTTCCAACTTTGTAGCAACAGTGGGGAAGGTCTTTTGTTTGGCCTCCTGTTTCTGCATGACAAGGTTCCTGTGCACAAAGCAAGGTCCATGCAGACATGGTTTTAAGAACTTGACTGGCCTGCAGAGAGCCTTGATCCATCACCTTTGGCATGAATTGAACACCAACTGCAAGCCAGGCCTAATTGCCCAACATTAGTGACACGACCTCACCAATACACTTGGAAGTTCCCACAGCAATGTTCCAACATCAATTGGAAAGCCTCCGGAAAAGTGGAGGCTGTTTTAGCAACAAAAGGAGGCCTAACTCCATATTAATAACCATGATTTTAAAATGTGATGTTTGACGAGCAGGTGTCCACATACTTTTGGCCATGTAGTGTATAATCCAATACACAACAGTAGTATTAAAGTGACATTACCAGTTACACAATGCTCAAGGCTATTAACATGATGTACACAAAAAATTAGCAGGAATTCTGTTCTTCGTATTCAATACTCTTTTCTGCACACTTAAATCTCTGCAAGAAAGACAGAAAGGGAGCCAGATAAGTAACCACTGAAGTGATACTGTGCTCTGCAGGCTCACTCTAAACTTGTGGTGTCCTTGGGCAGGCCTTAATCAACTGGTCAGCAGAGTATTGATCCCTGACGCAGGAGAGACTGGTTTTCACTGTCGGCCGAGCCGAATCACACTGAGTAGCGAAACCGTTGTATCGGCAGCAGGGCAGCTAAAAGCTAAAATATGCAGCTATAAGTGGTTGGATAATCATACCTTAGCCATTCTAAATACTGACCATAACTGGATATGGTGTCTGAATAAACTCACGCCAGTTTTCAGCACCTGCCCATAACATTTTCATTAGCTAAACAAGCACAAAACTAAACAGTACAGAGTTAATTAGTCAACATTTATGGAGGAAAGAGTCTGTCAATCAGGTTTGATGGGCAACATTTTACCAAGCAAATGCCATTTTATTCTTGTTAAGATACAATGGCAAAGGTACTATCAAACTGTTCCAGATGTTCAGACACACAAAATAAACTTTTCTTGTATGTCAGACAACAAAGGTTTTCTCCTTGTGGAATACTAGAAACCGCCCCAGAGTCACAACTAATTAATCACTGACGGGCATTAAAAATATTTTTTCTGTCCGGGCTGTTGGCGGTGTAACTGTGCGCGCCTCCATTGACATGATTAACTTGCGTTGCTTCGGCACGTATAGTGTGAATGCACGGTCATGGCTGACTGTGAGCCTCCCAGCCACAGTCATCCCAAGGTTGTTCATGTCTCTTCGGTAACTGTTGTTTGCTGAACGGCATTGATTCTGACTCTGCTCTCTCCTTATGTACTTTTTTCAGGTTGCATTAGCTGTCCTTCTGTTGACAGCTCAGAAATGTTGCCCGCCAGCTCCTCGGCTCACCGTCAGAGGTCTGATTAGCGGCCTCGTGTCCCGGCCGCTCTTTACTCGCTATTGGAGATTTAATGCCAGCCGTACGGAAGGTCACATTTTTATGGGGTGTATTGATGAAAACAAGCCCTGAAACACTGACCTGATAAAAATTGGAATGGATTGGATTTTTTTTGTTTTTCTCTCATATATAAATCAGTGTCACAGTGCCTCCTCCCACCTTCTTCTTTTGTGATGGTGTCAATCATTTTTAAGAGTGCAGAGGCATATATTGAGTTTAGAATCTTACTGTATGTGCAGAAAGTTTGTCAATCTATGCAAACACAGCAGCTGTTACAAAGCACCTTGAATGAGGAGACTCAGAATTAGATGTCTGAAACGGGGGTCGTTTGCCAATAAAGTGGCCAGTAGAGAGCAGTAGAAGTCGACTCAAAGTCAAAAGTTTTAACATAGAGCTTGCTGGTCAAGTTCTGCTCTGTGCATTGCATTGGAGGGAGTTTTTCAACAGACTTTGAGAGGGGAAACTTCTATTTGACTCCTTGAAGTGTTCATAAAGCACATAATCTGAAAGACGTGCCAGACCTGAATGTTGACTTCAGCATTCAGATATTTCTCCAGATTAAATCAGAAACTTCCAGATGTTCTAATTCCTATTTTGCATATGATTTTTCAAACTCAGTAAACTGTTGTGTTTCAATTATTATTGTTTCATACATAGATTCAGTGAACATTCTCACCCAACCCTCAATTATCCAATCAAAACCAGTATGTCCTGCAATGTCTAGTTTTGAACCAGTTTGTTTGGCCCTCCATAAAGACAATGAGACAAATTTTTGTTAGTCCCTTAAAGACAGGGAATTCCCAGCGTGAATTCAAAGATTGCTTCCTATGTCCATTGACAAAACAGTCGCTGCCATCCAAGCCGAAAAGGACTTGATTAACGAACTGATCACAATTCAGAGGTTTCCGAAAAAACAAGGCCGGGTCTTCAGGCACCCAAAGGTTCCCAAACAAACAAGGCCGTGCCTTCTCAGAGGCTGACATTATGGATGTTCAGAAAGAAAAAGTGCCAAGTGCTTTTTTTCTGTTGTGTGGAGGATCTTGGCACCGCACAATGTGGAAGTGATCCTCTGGCAGGTGCAGCATGGGGAAAGATGGGAGGATGTTTTCCCACCAGTCTTTGGTGCTTTATCTGCGTGGATCCAAAAAAAAAAAAAAAAGTCTTAATGTGGTTATTATTTTGTAGACATATGTATATTTAATGGCCTGTGATTATACATTGAATTGCTTATTTCTGTTCTCTCTCTGTTGTTACTGTGTTCTTTCATATTCGGACTATTCAAAAGGATTGTTTTGATTAATTGGGCCCATATTTCCGAAAATCTACTTTCAAGTTTGGCATAATGAGTTCAACTAGCAAGATACCAAAAAAAGAGGAAAACTATTAAATACAATTTAATTAAATTCAAACAGCGTTGTTGTCAAGGTCGAAAGTCCAAATAGAAAGAATGAACCAACTTGTCGTTTAGTGCAGTCTCTATTGAAGTCAATAGTCTTGCACCCTATCGTCGGTAGTGGACAGCGATTACAACTTGTAATTTTGTCCACTAGGCGTTGCTGTTGCTAATAAGATCTTCCGTGCGGGATCGCTGTTCTCTGCCCTTCAAGGTTTTGGTACTGGGGCAGCATGTAACGGTAAGGTGCAATATAGTTGACATACAAGCAAGACGCATGTTTATAGGAATGTAGCTCGTATTTTACATCACTACATCTAAGATTTTGCGGCCCTTTGAAAAGGACAACCACGCGGCATGTGCAGATTTTTCCGAAATTTCATCTAATACTGTTTTTTCTTATCTTGTTGTCATTTTATAATACGTCAATATTCGATGTTTTTTGTATAATCCTTATGAGTGTACTTACTGTAATTTCAAATACATCCCTCTTACAATTCCCTGGAGCTTTTTTTTTAATACCAGAGCAAATACGACGGTGCCTATACGTGCCTATTTATTTAGTGTTATCTATGTAGTTTAACAACTGCTGATATTTTCCACGAATCTGTTCCAGACAACATGCTGTGATTAAACAGTCGGACTGAAGAGCAGTGATCGTAGTTTAAGACCTTAAGTTTTAGGCCTACATTTTTTCAGTAAGATTCGCAATCGTTAAAATGCCTGCCACAATTAATTGGTGTTGCCTTTGAATAGTTTAAGTTTGGTTGAAAGTCGATTATCTCTTTAGACCTGTAAATGACCTTTTCTTAAATTATAAATTGGCCGTGAGCACCGATCACTGAACAGCCATTACGCATGCTTCTCGCGAGTTTCGTAATTTACTTGTTTTCGCACAAAAGTAAATGCGGTGACTCTCAAATATAAGTTCTGTGGAAGACCCTTCGGAAAATTGCATGATATAAATCTAGGCCTCGGGATTCCAAAACAAAGTTTAAAAAAAAATGATATCACAGCTCCGCTGGTTATAATCAGTAACAGAAGCTCATTTGAAATTCGTGTCGACATTTTTTACCCCCTATCATGTCACACGGCTTGCTGCAGATCGGCTGAGTAACAAAAGCACCGCGCCGGGGAATATACCATTATGAAGTGACAGAGCATTTGTCACCGAGATAATAAATCTCGCGCAGCTTCTGGAATGCACTGAAGAAATAGTCCGTACAATGTTCTCAGACACTAGCGGCTCGACTTAAAATAAGAAGTACTTCATCATACCGAATTCAGTTCAGCCTCTTCGATTTAATCGGAGTCTGTCCCTTTATCTGATGTCATTTGTCATGTTTTTGGAAAGGGAAAAAGTGTAGCGAGGGTAGTGCTGTACACCGACAATAAAGCTTGTTAAGCACCACGTTAGAGGACAGCCAAGGCAGTGACTTCTAGAATAAGTATCTTTATTTTATTTATCTTTTAATGAAGCTAATGAAATGAAGACATCTCGCTAATTAGTTCTTCAATCTCCTTTAGCGATAAAGGCCATGTGCAAACTTTTATTGTAAGAACAAGTTTTTCTTTGTATGTACATTTAGTCTCTGACAGAGTGGCTGGCTTGTGTAGTTTGTTTTAGGAAACGTCCATCCTATTTGTTAGGACCACTTAGGTGAAAATGAATTAATACTTATTAAACTTAGGACCTGCAGATAAACTGCAAGCCTTTTGGTAGCTATAGATAAAGTATGGGGACTTGCATGCCTTGAATTGACGTGCAGGTATAAACTCGAGAGCTGATGAAGCCTTTGAAGGGCAGAATTTATGATATGTTATCAAAAGAAAAATCTTACTTTCCACTCAATGTAAGTATATATTTCCTGTAAATATGCAGAACATCCATAACTCAGTTTTGTGCATAAAAGCTATAATTCTCCAACATTCCCTGTTTAATACCAGGGGTTTTATTGACACGTCAGATTTTCAACATACTCAGCTGCTCTTGTTTCTCGCGTTCTCGGAGGAGTGTGAGATTACAATCTGAGATCTTCTCCCGCTGTCACAGATAAAGGAGGAGAAGACTGTCAGTCTTAATGGGATGCTGATGTCAGTGGATCTGGTTGGTTTGTATCAAAATTAAATCTGTTCCAAACTAGAACCGAACATCTATGCAGTGCCTCTTTACCCCCCCACCCCCCCACCCCCTTCTCTCTCTTCCTTGTACAAACGGAAAAAATCTGACATTTGTTGGTTACATAAGTATTCATCCCTCTGAGTTGATACATGATACAGCTGTGAGTCTTTTTGGGTAAATCTCTATCAGCTGCATCTGTATCCTGCACATTTTTACCATTCATCTAGGTAAAAGGTTGGAAGGGGACCATTGGCAAACCGCAATTTTCAAGTTTCCGACAGATTCTCAGTTGGATCAAGGTTTGGGCTTTGACTGGGTCATTCTCGCCAATGTAGCTTTGGCTGGATGTTTAGGGTCATTATCCCACTGGAAGTTGAACCTCCACCCCAGTCTCTTTATTTATAGGGCCTTTTAGCTGTTGACATATAGATTTGTATTTTTAAAACATTATTATGAATTTTTTCATAAAAATGTATTAATTTAATTTATAATTTATTTGTGGACGAAACGACGAACCAGCATTTGGTTTTATATATGTATATATATATATATATATATATATATATATATCTGAAAGGGAGGGGCAATAATCTGAAGATTGCATGTTCGATTACCTTTACAAATGAAAGAAGCACCAAATTGTGAAGTAATTTTTCTCTCTCTCAGACTAGCCCTATATAGGCACTACTACCACAACCCACAAAAAACATCTTACCTAATGAAATGTGAAAAATGTGTGGAAATCCTGAAAGTCAGACAGGGGGCTAATACCTTTTCACTGTGTTTATTATGCACATCAGTATTCAGCTGACCATAAATTAATTATTGTGGATTTCCCTGCATGCGAACCAACAAATTCAGTAATTCTTACAAATGGGGAGTTTTATTTTCTCCCCCCAGTATGAAAAGCTCTGCCTCTGTGAATACTTTGTCCTTTTTTTAAAACTCAAAGTTCCTGGAATCACTGATGATGTCATTGTTTTGACCTGCAGGGTTATTTTCCAGGACATAAACTGTCCCTTTAATCATCAAATTGGATTAAATTATCAAAAGCCAACACGCAGCTTTGAAATATGGCCACAAGAACAGTCTTATAAATGACTCGCTGTAGCGGAAAAGAGCTGCTCATCCTTGGGATTATAGCTATTTAGCGGCCGCTGTCTTGGATTGCGCATCACCAACCAGAGCAGAGGGTGGTTTGATTGACAGTTACTGATCTTTTCTTTCTCAGAGATAACATCCATAAAATCCCACAAAAATGAGGTTCGGGTTCCCTTTGTCCAAACCTCAGCCTGGAGCAGCTGACATGGGGCTTTCCTATAGAACTTCAGCTCCCATCATTATGTATTTATAATGAGCAGGAACTTATACCCGAATGGCTGACATAGCGTATCATTGTATACCCTACCCAGTTGTACAGCTGGATATTTTCTGAAATAAGTGTCCCACTCAAGGGTACAGCAGCAGCTTCCCTCTCGGAACATGAAAAAAACAAAAACAGGGCTGTTACACCATCAGCTGTCTTTTTCATAGTTGCATGTTACTGGACAATTGCAGCATTTATGGTTGAATTGTCAGTCCAGCGAAAAATATGATTTATGTCGAATTCTATTCACATTTGGACCAGATGAAATCAGCATTACCAAAGTTTTAAAAATCTATATTATTGCTGTGTTCATTGAGCTTTATATGAAAATACATATGTCCTCAGGTTGAAACGACTGTGATATTATTTGTGATGATGAACTGGTGTCAAGTCACGGCTGATTGTAATATGTCTAGTGTTGTACTGTTTGTCATGAGCTAACTAGGCTGTCCATCAGCCCAGCTCTGGGCGTGTTCCTGGTGCTTGAGGGAGTGGCTTCAGTCTGCATGCCTAAAATGTGGGCGTTACCTGTCAATAATCTTCTGATTCAGCAACCTGCCAGATATCTAGCTTGCTAAGTAAGAGAATGGCTAGTTGCGTCTTGGGCTGTAAAAGTAATTTTTCAAAAAGAATTTGGGGTATGCTAAGCTTCTCATACTGAATAACGGCCTGATAGTGGCCTCCTGACACATCAGTTGGCAATGACAGTCCCAGCAGAAAATGTGAATCACATCGTAATTAGGGTGTAATGATTTATTCATTTTCTGGAGTGAAGCGGTGGATCATTGTTGCCACTTTTGAACTAACCGTAGCCTCTAGAGAGACTTTTTGAGCGAGATTTTTGCAAAGCACCGCCCAATGAAGTCTTAGGTTACATCCTAAACCTGGCATCACAGAAAGGCTTGTGCGTGAACAGCAGCGAGCGATTGATGGTGAGGGTGAGAAAAATTGTCTCATTAGCCCTGTGGCTAGTACCCCTGTGGGATAAGCAGAGACTACTCAGCTTTCCAGAACATAAGCTGAAACAAGACGTGTGTACCCAGTGGAACCCAGGTTCCACAAAATGCTTGAACGTTTCCTAGAACAACGACCAGCATTAGTGGCAACGATGATGTTGAAAGACTTGCGAAAGGGGGCCGAGGTAAACATTCTGAGAGAGACTGACATCAGAAAATCTGGGGAGGCAGTGAAAGTTATGGCCCTTATCAAGATAGCTACCACTGATGTTTGAAGAGAAGCAGCGGTCTGTGTCTGTGATCATTTCTCTCCAGGCAAATCTGCTAAAACATTTCGAACCATGTGAAAATGATTCTGCTATAATATAAGAAATAAAGTCTGCAATTGCTGTTGACCTATCTGGTCTGGTCACTGACATCCGCAACGGTCTGCACAGAGGTATGTATCTGTTTGCATTTATAACTGCTTTAATCTGAACTACATTTGTTCCCCTTTTGGTTTTCTAATATTTATTTAGAAATCTGGCGCCTGTATAATCAACATTTAAAAAATAGCATTACGTAGGATTTTGATAAGTAGTAAGCTTAATAATGATACGACATCAATCACCATTATAACAACCTTGTTTTATAAGCAGCATCCGTACTACTGCTATTCTGAAAATGCCTCAAGACTTTTTGCCTCCTACTGGGGAAGCATTACACAGTTTAATGTGGTAGACTTAATGTGGATTTCCTTGAGGTTGTTAAGATGATAAATAAATACCCCAAGTAAAATTATCTTAGCAGTTTGTTCATTTTTAATTACTTTAGATGCCCACAGTGTTCAAGATCTTTGAATCAGTTTTCACACAGTTGTATAGAGTGGAATAGATACCAGAGGAGAGGCAGGACGCAGAAGGAAGATATTTAGAATTGTCCGAAACCGAGGAAGCATCAGGTGTGATTTCAGAATGAATGTAAAGTGGTGTCTGATATTGCAGTATTATTTATCCAGTCAAAAACATTCTCCTTAGACAGTGCTTGTTGTCTCACTTTTAAATTACAAGCACCTTGGTGTGGTGCAATCAACGAAACCACAGTGCAAGGTCCCTGGCTGCGGGTGGGGCCCCAGAGAGTACCGGTCAGTCAGGGCTGGCCTGGGCGTGCTCCAGCTGCCTCAGGGCAGGTCTTATGCGTGCTACAGCGTGTGGCATTCATGGTGCGTCACCACTCAGCAGCGCAGTGGTCAATGAAAATGCAGGCCATTTATAATTTAAATTAAATTTAAAAAAATTAAATTAAATTAATAATTTAATACCATAAGATGCTTCATTTCTTTGCGCTCAATGCCCTTTCATTAAATGACAAATACGTTTCACTTTATGGAATATGTATCTGTCCTGTACTTGATTTTCTTCCTCAAACTGTATGTTTGTGTGAGAGCACGTGTGTGAGCGAGACATGTCCAAAAGCATGAATGACAGCACTATGGCAAAGTTAATTAATGTGAACCACAAGCCAGACTCTTAGGGCAAACCTACAGTATATATGTTCACTTAATTAAGGTCATTGTCACATGGTCACTTTGTCAATACTGAGAGCTGAGGGTGATGTGCTCCGTGAGTGTATCCGATAACTCTCTCATTCCTGAGACGACTCCATTTCCAAACTAATTTAATATTAATAAACCAATAAAAAAAATTTATCTTGTTGAAGCCTCATGTAAAACCAGTTCTTTAGGTACACCTATCTAGCTCCAAAACAGCCTTCGGGCAAGAATTCTACAGGGTGTTGGAAAACTTTCCACAGGGATTTTATTCATGCAAACGCAATGGTAGTTATCCTGCTGGACGTATCCAGGTGGCGAAGGGTAAACTACAGCCATGAAGAGATGTACTTGGTCAGCAACACTGGTCAGATACACTGTGGTGTTCAAATGTTGCTTAATTTGCATCAAGGGACCTAGTACGTGCCCAGAAACCTTTTTCCAAAGCAATCCACCATCATCAGCTTGTACCTTTGTCTCAAGGCAGGATGGGTCTATGGACTCGTGCTGCTTTCGGCAATCCTGACTCTGCCCTCGGCATGACAGGAACCGTGGTTCATCAGACCAGGAGATGTTCTTCCAATCCGAAAGTGGCCTGCTGGAGCCACTTCTTGTATTTAGCTGACAGAAGCTGAACACAGTAGCCAATTCGTGACAAGGACCAATGAGCAGTGTGTTCTGAGATGGCATTCTTCACACCACTGTTGTGCTGTTTGTGGCCCGCCTGCTTGCACAAACCTTGCCATTCTTCTTCAGCCTCACTCTTCAAGCAACGTTGGCTCACAGGACTGCTGCTGAATGGATGTCTTTCCTGTGTAGCACCATTCTCGGTAAACTCAAGACACTGTTGCGTGTGAAAAGCCCAGGAGGGCAGCCATTTCTGAGATGCATCTGATCATGCCACGCTCAAAGTCGCTTTGGTCAATCTGTTGCCCATTTTAACATTCAGTCAAAGAGTAATCATATGCCTCAATTTCTGCCTGCCTGTTTATATAGCAAGCCATTTTCACACGACTTACTGTCTTTGGGTGTGATCCATCTTCATGAACTGGCGGGATTCTGGGAATTCTGGATGACACTGGAAATAACCTCCGGTAGTGGTCGTTTACCTAGCCACAACCAAGCAGAAGAGACTAATACAGAAGGTGCTAATTCAGATCAAGCATCTGACTTAAAGCTGTGGTGGCTAACTGCTTATCCTTCCAGGGGCTGAAATTAGACAGAAAGAGTCAGAGATTTGTTTGTTTCCTTCCTGCACTTTGTACTTTGTTAATTAGTCTGGTCTTCTTAAAAAGTGCGCACCAAAACATAAAAACCTCTGACCCCTTCCATCCGCCTGCACTTTCACCTCATCTGTCTCTCTCGGTCTCTTGCTGAAAAGAGACAATCTTTGTGAGACACTATAGGGAAAGCTATAAAAACCAAAATGCACCAACATTCAACTGGATCCCGTGTTTCTACACCAACATACAGTGGATCGAGTAAATTTTTTAAAATCTGGTTATACTTATGTTTAAAGTGTTCCATCATGCTGGGATATAAGGTTGAAACTTATTGAACTATTTAAAGCGCTTTGGTCTCTGGAGTTGCCCCTTGGCTTAATAAAACCTAATCACATTCCTCTGTCCCTTTGTCTTCATTTGGCCTCAATGGTGTTTCCAGCTAACCCTGTCTAATTAAGTGTTCCTCCTC
This sequence comes from Hiodon tergisus, assembly GCA_025775045.1. Classification (NCBI taxonomy): domain Eukaryota; kingdom Metazoa; phylum Chordata; class Actinopteri; order Hiodontiformes; family Hiodontidae; genus Hiodon; species Hiodon tergisus. Next base: position 18,096 of record JAOVYW010074294.1, read on the forward strand.
ACTGGATCTATAAACCCTGTTTACTGAGAATCAGGGGCCAATAAAGATGGCAATTAAGCCTGATACAATTACATCACACGTGGAAGCTGACATTTACGGCCTGATCAGGAGAACCGACGCACACACACTTTCGCTTGTCTGCTTGTGATTATTCCAAATAGTCCCGCTCTTTAACTATTCTGTGGTTTCATAGCATCTTCCGTCTGCGGCCGTGAGGATCAAATCAACAACGGAAGGATTCATTTCCAGGGTAATGAAGTGTTAGTAAAACAAGCCCAGCAACAGACGTCAGTCTATTTTAATCTTTACTCTGTAGGCTCCCTGGTCTTCCTCTCCACTCAGTGTTTTTAACACCAGTTTCTTTACTCTGTAGGCTCTCTGATCTTCCTCTCCACTCAGTGTTTTTAACACCAGTTTCTTTA
>JAOVYW010074295.1:0-18514 GCA_025775045.1 Hiodon tergisus
AACGAGATGGGTTACCGTACGAGTACCCTGCCACAGCTTAAAAAAATTCCTGAATGGACTTGGTTATGACAATCACAGGGGGGTTGGGGAGGGCAGCCCAGGACTCCAACTTCCCGTTATGCTCTAAACCTTTTTCCACCAGCCAAGCTAGGGTTGCAAGAAAACTTCCTCCCCCCCTTTTCTGAAATGTCACTTAATGCTCCCGCCGGCAGGCCCAAAACAAACTTCCAGATGTCTTTTCATTCTTCATTTCAGATCAACACTTCCTTACAGCCGAGGCAGAAGGTGCTGCATCCCTCGCCGTATACTGAATCGATTTCATTTTCCTCAGTTTAGAACACAATCATCTGGGGTTTGTTGTTCAAAAACTGTGTTTGAATGTGTGTGAACTGTAAAGAAAATAACAATAATTATTTTAATTATTTAATTTAATTATTATTTGTTAAGTTGGAACTGGATTGAAACTTGGCCCAAAACCAACACTGTGTCTAAATGTAACTTTGCAAAATCAGTTTTTAAATTGTCTTTTTTCTTTTTGTTTTATAAGTTGCAGATTGCCTGGTGCAAGCTGATTGAAAGCAGATGCATTGCAATGTGCTGTAATCTAAAAGCTTTGAAGTTTTGTAATACACACTGTATGGCGTGTTGATCTATATTGCATCCTTGTTTTTTTCACTACTTTCCCCATTTGACTGGGCCTTGGCAAATGTGCTTACCCATTTACAGATTTCTTTGAGGAAGGCAGTTGAAACAGAACTTGAACAAATCTAGAAAACCAATGATTTAGTTATCTCTGTTTTTAATTGCAAAATAAATATGGAAAAATATTTAATGTCATAGTGTATTCATGCTTCAGGCCACAATCTATGCACTAATAAGCATGCTACAGAAGAAATCAGTTGTTTCACCCGCCCGGATGCCTACCCCCACCAAAGCCCTATTCCTATAAGTTGGTATCACTTGGGGTATTAAATTTATGTGGTCATCACGTAATGGTGCAGTGTTACCTAATGTTCCAGAACGTTCCACTTCACATGTCTTACTGTAGTTCATGAGCTAAAACTCCCCTGTATTTCAATATCATTCAGATTCACTCTGCAGCTAGTACGGCTAAAAAGTAGACAAAGACCATTCTGGCATCATCACAAAGAGGAAGTACAATGCTAAGACTTATGTCAGCTAGTTCACAAGTGCCCTTGTGTCTCAACAAGTCTCTTAGCGCAATGACATTTTACCCCCTGCACCATTTGGGCTTTTCTCCTTTCCCGGAACAAATGACAGTGTCCTGTTAGTGCATGGCTCAACATGTTTAGAAGAAATCCTAACATTACAATGCCCTGCAAATTGCTATATACTAACACACTCCTTCAAAATCAAAACAACTATAAATTATTGTGAATGCAATTCATGTGGTTAAAATCTGGATCTTGTTTGTGGGTGTGTCAAATTTTTACATTTTTTAGAAGTGAAAATTTAAGAGTGAAATTTAGGATTTGAGGTCTGAATTTTGGAAAGATTAAATCATTGGCTGTACAGAGATTGCATGACAGGTATTTATTATGCAGAAAACACTAAATCCAGGGGTTGATTTTCTAACTGCATTTCTAATAGCATATTTAGCTATAGCTTGATCTGCCGGATTACCAGTATCAGAGGTGTTGACTGTTTTAATTTGTTGGAAAGGGTAAAAGTAAAGATTCAATTTTTTTATGTTGCCAATAGTCTCAAACATTTCACCTATACTTTCTTCTGGTCTCACCCAGACAATTACCATCTTTCTCTGGGTATCGTGTCTGGGAGGTGCCATCGCTTAGAGGCTTCAAGCCAAACAACATTACTAACAGGCTGTTTTTTTTTTTAACCGTGTCTTAATGGCTGGATCTCACCCATGAGTGAAAACTCTCAACACCATCACCCCCAAATCAAAGTCCTTTTCCAAGGACATCCTGTCTCTGTTTATCCTACATACAGAGGATGGCGGCAAATTTGTGGTAATGATCAGACCATCTGGCTAACTAAACACTTTCCCAGTACCACAGATCTATCTAGGATGATATTGTTCACTCAGTTAAGATGTTAATATCATTAAATCCCAAATCACCTTCCTTTCCCCTTAATATTTCTTTCTGAATATTTTATTGTGTCCTGATAACAGAATAACTTAATTTATAGTACAGAAAAACAAAAAATTATAAGCATTTTTTACTCCCATCAACTCTGTTACTCGTGTTACATTGTTTGGAAAATCTGAGTAAAAATTTGAGTTTCAATCAAAAGGAAGTAGTAAAAGTATGCGGCTCTATAAGATAAAATGACCAGTACCATTTTCCACGATTTAACAAAACATGCATTGTTGAAGCCTAATTTATATTTGATTCACACCATATCTTTTTATTTATTTTCTGTTAAAGGCCATTTGGTACCCTGCTGCTCAAAATGTTAAAATGTGATTTATATACAACATAACGAATACGAAATTAAAAGATAACAAACATGCACTACAACAACTAACGTGGATTTATTTTTTTTATTTTTTTTAAATCTAACACAATAACAGGTTGCCTTGCGGACACTTCAACTTCAACATTGCTATCTATTGTTGCATTCATGTCGCTCATTTAATTTACATTGAAAGTAAACCTCCTGTATTAACGTCTCTACTCGTGAACGCGTCATTCCTTTATTATGCTACGAAAGTAGTTCGTGGGCGGAACAAATAATGAATGGAAGGGGGAAAAACAGAACCTGGGGGTGTGGCCAGCTAGCATTAAAACCACACGTGTTGGTAAGCAGGGGTCATGATCTGAACAGATAACTTTAAGAAGTTTCCATTATAAGGAAAGTTTAGACATACGGGATATACCAACGGTTTTATTATTTCAGACAAACAAGAAAATGCCATCATACGTCCTCAATCCGTTTCTTGATTTGAATGAAATTCTGTGCAAGGTAAAGCATTATTGTCGTTTTAGCTAATATCAGTTTGCATTCTGACGTTTAAATGAATTATCGAAATGTGATGTTTACTCTTACCCAACTAATTGCTGTGCATGATCTACTCGTTATTCCTAGTTTAATATATTGGTAATTACTATGGTACACATTTTTTTCACGCCCATTAAGTTGCTGGGTACGCTACTTCGCTAGCAAGAGAGCTAACAAAAGTTGGCGGGCTAACTTTACATGATTTATAAAACAGGCAAACTTCACATTGGTATAGGGTAAATGTGTCGTTGTGAACGCACCTCTCAGCCAACATTAATTCGTATTGTTCAATCCACTATTTTAATTATTTAGAACTAACAGTTAAAGCAATTGTTTTGATTGCTAAAAACGTGTTCATACTTTCTACTGCTACTATCTACTCTTTGATGACGTGTCGTTCAGTTGTTGTGTGATTTAAATTCGTCAATAGTACGACACTCTAAAGGAATTAGTGGCTGGTCTACGAGCAGGAATACATCTTTTACCAATTTTTTTTGTAATCGTATTCTGAAACCACTGTTTACAATCTTGTAAATATTCTGGACTTTATTTGTGGTGTTATATAAGACCTTCCTTCCGTTGGTTAAGGGATGTACCCGTCTGGATATTTATGGATAGTGTAAGGTTAAAGGTCATGGTGGTGCCTGATGACAATCTATGCAATTGCTCAGATTTCTTAGTAAAACTTTGTTAAAGCTTAGGTGTTGGTCTTAATTTAAACAGTCCAAAACTGCACAACCACACATGCTGCAACTTAAAATGAATATTTGCGTAAGAGAAACATGTTAGTTTCTCAGTTTGCAATTAAAATATTCTGTTGGTCTTGTGAAGAATGATGCGATGGAGTGATACACACAATGCTGATTGCAGAATTGTCCCATTGCTTGGGCAATACTTTGGTTTGGTCTCGGGGTAAAATGGACAATGCTATTAACCTCTGATTTGACATCTGATGTTGCATAGACCACAGGTTTTCCATTGTAACTTATTTGGCAGCAAGATCATCAGTCTAAATTTTAACAAAGTGTCCCTCTGCTTTTTCATAGAAGTTCCTTGACCTTAATCTCCAGGGTGCTCCAAAGACCACCATTATACCCGTTGGACCTTTTGGTCATAGGAAGTCTCCAGTTCCTTGTTCTCCTACCTTATCCAGTTCCAGTCTGACCTTTGACTCCACGGATGGTGCAGTTATGACTTCTGGCCACTGGGGACAGCAATCCGAGTTGTCCTGTCCAGCTCAATCAAGGTGGAACAAGAAGTCTTTGTGGGGAGAACGTTCAGTCAGTATGGTGGAGGCCAGTGTGGGTAGCATCCCCTGGGGGTCCCCTGAAACGAGTCACTGCAAGCAGTCCACCGCCACATCTCCCACAGGTTCTGCTCCTGGCTCTTGCTCTTCCTCTCGCTACAAGACTGAACTGTGCCGCACATTTGCAGAGAGTGGGATCTGCAAGTACGGTGGCAAGTGCCAGTTTGCCCATGGGCCGGAGGAGTTGCGCGACCTCAGCCGCCACCCCAAGTACAAAACGGAGCCGTGTCGTACCTTCCACACCATCGGCTTCTGCCCCTACGGTATCCGCTGCCACTTTGTGCACAACAACGAGGATGACCAGGGCCCTGCCCGACGCTCCCGTCCCCCTCTCTTGAGGCAGAGCGTAAGTTTTGCTGGCTTCCCCACCAACCCTCCACTCCCAGAGCCTTCTCTCCCCCAGCCCTTCCTGCAGGCAGTGCCTGGCTCGTCGCTGAGCCCGCTGGACATCCCCGAGCTTCTCTCCCCCGCCATTCCAGACACCAGCTCCTTCTCCGTCTTTGATGCGGCTCTGGACCCAAAGCCTCAGTTCCTGCCTTCCCCTGACATCGGCTGCTCCCTCTGCAGGCACGCTCCGCACTCCTCCGTGTCCCAGGTCCACACAGCAGGCCAGATTAATTCGCAAGGCTCGTCTACTGGCTCGGCGCTGGGGTCCAGGAGCCTTTCCTACACCTCCCTCTCCGACCACGAGGGTGGCTCAGGCAGCTCGGCCAGCAGCCTAAGTGGCTCAGAATCCTCAGTTTTCGAAGGGGCCGGCAGGCGGTTGCCCATCTTCAGCCAACTGTCTGTACCAGACGATGGATTTGGTGAAGGGGGCGACTGCATAGGGTTTTTGTTCTAAGCCTAAATCTTCTTCATACCAAATTCAGATTTTTTTTCCTTTTTCTTCAAACATTAGTGTTCGACATGCTTGTATATATTTGAGTTTGATTGTATACTGTTGTATACCTGCTGTAATGTTTGGACCTTTGCTTCACATGTTGGTAATTGTTCTGAAAGAGAGACATGAGTGGGATGCATGCATGAACGAGTGGAGGCGGGAAGTTAAACATTGCTCAAGCAATGGGACAACGACAAACTTGTTTTACACATCCTGTGCTGAACAAAGATCTGGTTTAATCACAATGTGATGGACATGATGTTACTGGGAAAATTTGTGAATGGGAAGAAAAATCTTAATGATTTCTTAAAGCTACAACATGCTTTTAAGAAAGTAAGTCACACACTTGAGAGGTAGAGGGAAAATATTTGAATATTCAAAATGTATTGCTAAAAAAATAAACCCAAAGAGCAAATAATTATTGCTGCCATTTTTGCAGCATTTAGGATCCCCCTTCAGTTGGCAATGAATGTTTCCCTGTTGGATATGTTGAGTTTCCTGGGTGGAATTTTTGCGCTATTGTTCACAACTCTTGTACTTGGAGCCAGTTAGTTGTTAAGATGGAGTATAATTTTCTGTTAGAAGCTACGTAAAATAATTTTAGTCAAGTAGGTCAGGTTTTTTTTTTTCTCTCTCTTTTGGGTTTTCCAACATGGCTCTTAATGCTTATATCCAAACCTCATGTAAGGAATACACATTTGCTATGTTACTTCTAGTCTCAGATATAGGATTTTGTGTTATTAAATCATCAAATTACTCAACTGGACAATTACTTGAGCATATGTGACATTTTATTGGGGTACTTTTAAATGTATGTATTTTCATTTCTTTATTGACCAACTAAAATAAATATCTGCTGCACATGGTTTAGTGTTAAAAAAAAGTTTTTGTTTGTTTCCAGCCAAAAAGCTATGATGCGGAGTCATTCCATTGATTAATATTACTACATATATTCTCATACTGTTGGATGTATAGATTTAAAATATTTTTTTGTTTGGTTTTTATTTTTAAGAGGCCTACAAATTACATGCTTGTTTAAAATGTTCAGGAGAGACTTTAGTAAATTAATTTGCTTTTAATTTATTTTAATGCCTATTTATAGAACTTTTGAGTTTGGAATTGTTTGTACTGAGTTTAATATATTGAGTTGTAATGGAAATAAACTTTAAAAAAAATTTGTCTTTTTTAAAAGTTATTTTGAAGTGAAAACTACTCACTATCCCTAATAGATTTTAAAATCTGCTGGGAAGCTAGATAAAGATTTATTGCTTGTGAGTTTGTCACTCTCCGTATATATATATTTTTTTTCTTTCTTCACTTTAACTTTAAAACCCTTTTTCCCCCAGACAAAGTAATAAAGATGTATGTATAACATGACTATGATCATTTTAGTTCTCTCATGCTTCCCTTTTTTTCCATGCTTTGAAACTGCTGTTGCCCCTCTGGGGTATAAATAAAACTGCTCCATTTTCTAATCGAGACCTAGACTGGGATCAAATCATAACCATGGTGACCTGCTAATCGTGCTTAAACATAATGTATTCATTAGCCTTTTCTTTTTGCGTGGAAGAAGCAAGATTCAGTACAGGCTGTAAAATACAATGTTATTTAATTTAGATGACATCCCAGCCCTTGCTATATACTAGATTCAGTCATTTATCACAGCTAATGCGTTCCTTTTGTCAATAAGCCCAAATTGTGGATTCAGCAATTAAAGTGGAGTGAGCTTTTCCGGTCTAAAGAACCGTTATTTCCCAGCAAATGTTTCTCAGTTTTTGGGTGAGATCCCCCTCACGCTGCCCCCTGACCCTGCGTAGAAGCAGACAAGCACTTTCCCAGCCAAGACCCATATGGAATCTGAGCAGATGGCCGCATTCATTCAGACTGGGGCTGCCATATGGTCCCATATAAAGGAATCTCTTTTAACTGCAGGAGGGGGGCTGGGGTTAGTTGTAATGTCGGCCCACTGCATGGAAAGGCAGTTGTCAATTTCACATGGGGTCCTTGCCCATAAGTCGGACCCCTTTATTTATTTATGTTTGCTAGCATTGGAGCACTGTTTGAAGATTTCTTCTGAAGTTGAATTATACTTTTAATGTCCAAGCAATCAATGCTGTTTATTTTGTTTCATCAAGAGGCACATTGATTTTACATTTTGTTTAACCCATAAGAAACATATTCAATTAAATGCACTAATAATAGAAACACATAATTCTATACAAGAAAAGAATAGTGCTCCAAAAATGAAAACCATTGACAGAACAAGTGCCAGGACTTCCGGTCCTGGCATTAGCCAGGTTCCAGTCTGGTCACTCACCATTGTAGTGCTGGAGATATGTGACTGGTAGAGGCATTAAGGTTTAAGCTTTATTTCTTCTGTCTCTATCAACCCAATAATAAATATACAACACAAGAATGAGCACTTCTTGTTTTAGCGTCTAGAGTAAATACCATGTGGTGAACAGAATTTCTGGAGAACATAGTAAAGAAATGTTTGTTTTTGGCACATGGCGTCGTATGTATTAGGCACCCTTGCCAATTGAAAACAGCACTGTTTCATTTGTTGTCTTCACCCCAGGAGTTGAAGCAAGGCGTATAAAATGTCTACAGTGGCAGTCCACGCCTTTAAAGTAGGCTATTGTTGCATTACAGTAGTAACACTTGATCTGAATTCCTGCATTAACAGGTAGTTGTTCGTTTGGCAAAGTAATTTAGTTTTAGTGATTCTTTTTTTTATCCCTTTTATCGCTATAACAATTTTGAGGAAAGTTTTCTGATGTATTTCAGTTCATCGTGGTAATAACTATACACGCAATGTAATAGCATTTAAAGTAGTATGTATTGCTAACTACGTAACCACATTCATTTCATCTTTGTGGTTACCAGGCCATATGTGATATGTACACAAGAAGGATCGCCACAAAGGGACAAAGGTGTCTCTAATGTCATTCACCGCAAAGGGCGAATAAGGTCCATATAAACCCGTTCTTCTGGCGGAGTGAATCACATACCCAACAAAAAGCTGCAAGTGGAGAGGTAAAGTTCCCCATTTCTCTATGTAACTGTCCAACAGCCCAGTACCTTATACTATGAGTTATACAATGGCCAACAATGTAGGGTAAAAGCCTAAATATGGGCACCTTTGAGTGACAGACTTAAGAAGTTTCTCAGGTATAAACATTGGTTTGATTCTAATGTCCTGTTTTTAACGCATGCAGTGGAGTGTATGAACACAAACTTCAGAACTAATGGAACTAGATTACAATGACTCAAAGTCATGAATTAAATATGGAACCGAGGCTTTAGTAGTATCAAAACAATCTAGTATTTCAAAAAGGCATCAGCTTTTTACACCATTAATTGGATAATGGTCTGGATTCCCTTTTATGGCTTGAAGTACATATAATATGAAATATAAATAATATAAAATATAAAACAACTGGGGGTTGAAAAGATTATGTTTCCTGAGGCAGAGGCAAGACTCAAACTTTAGCCTCCCACGTCAAAGGTGGCAACACTATTGATGTAGTGAAAAAGTCTAGATTTCTTTGTGAGGTTGTAATGTGTTACTTTATTTGTTACTTTTACCTGAGACTACCCGCCCCCTTATGCTATACTGCCCACACCCTTAATTTAGCACTCCACTAATTAGCATTTAGAGGATGTTGCTCTGGTGGTGTTTGAGCACATTACTTCCAACCTCTAGTAACTGGGTGCATTCACAGGCTGCCGCCAATCTTAGTGAAGAGGCTAGTCATTCAATCCATCTCACATCATGATGGGCTTGTCTTACCCCAGACAGCACTACATAGGCCAGTCTTACTCTGGGGATAAAAGAGAGTCTTTTTTCTGTGGCTGCAAACCCAATCACCGGGGTTGAATGGACATTGGACATCATCTCACATGTCCTCCTTATTCCACTACCACTAATGGAAATATAAATAAGGGTTATTTACGTTGTCTTGAATTTCTTCCTGAACTGACAGCATAAGCTTTCTTTGAAGTTTTCCATTCAATTGTTTAAACTCAAAAGGAGGACTATACAAATATTCAGCATTAACATTTTCTTATTCACTTGTGAAAAAACATATGCTTTCAATTATCACGTTGTCTTCAGGACTTACATTTAAGAAGTGCACTGACCGTTGTTTAAGTAAAAAAAAAAAAAATCTGTATTTAGTAAAATCTTTTTTTCATGTTATTGCTCAAAGAAGTAAAAAGCTTGTTGGCTGGTGTGAGTCTGAAACTTATGCCGCACTCAACATAACGTCTTTTGGCTGGGGAACTGAGGGCGCCAGCATGGGTCTACCTGAGCCAGCCACTGGCTAGGTATCAGACTTTCCTGGTATTTGGCCATGAAGACGCCTTGCTGTGTAGCCAGTGCTGTGTTAAACTGCTCCGTGAGGTTAATGCTCTGGGTTAAAGTGGCACAGACCATTGTTTTCCTCACCCCCAGCGGCCTGCAGGCCTCACCAAACAAAGATCTGCCCCTGGTTACAAGGTAGCGGCTATGACCACCAACAGCCACCAACATGCTGATTGGAGATAGTGGACGTCTCTGTCTCTCCCAACTCTGAGCCCTTAGAACTTTTGAAGGGTGGCAGGATGATGGGCCAAGGGTTTGTTAGACCGGCACGGAAAAGCAGCCAAGCTTCAAGCCCATAGTGAGGAAGCTAGGGGGACTGGTAGCGGAGATCAGGCACACTTCAAGGCCATGGTGAGGCAGTTAGGTGGACCGGCTGGGGAGATCAGACACGCATCAAAGGCCATGGTGAGGCAGTTTGGTGGACCGGCTGGGGAGATCAGACACGCATCAAAGGCCATGGTGAGGCAGTTTGGTGGACTGGCTGGGGAGAGCAGGCATGCTTTGAGTAAGGCACTACGAGTTGAGTAGCGCAATCTCTCCAGTAAATCACTGGTGGTGTGTGTGCTGCCTTGAGGAACTGACCTGTCGTGTGGGGGCAGCAGACCTAAGAAGAGGATGTGTGTTTTTGTTAGTATGTGTGTTGTGTGGTGCATGTGTGCATGTGTGAGCATGTTGGTGTGATTATGTGAATGTGTGAGTGTGTGTGCGTTTGAGTGTATGTGTTTTCATGCGAAATGCACAGGACAAAGCTTTTACCATGACGGCAGCAGGATTAGCTGCCCATTTAGTTAGTTTAAAAATGCATGGAGGTGTATGTTTCTGAACTATGTGTTGTATGGGTCTAATTTATCTTTAAGTTTACAGCACCTTTATACATTAGTGATGTCAACCCAACGATATGTTTGACAAAACTCAGTGGAGTTGATGGCAAGAGATTACTTCATATTAATATATTGGAGTATACATGGGCCTTGCTATACTCCACTAGCTTTGCCCCCCGCACATGGCTTGGTCTGTTGTCCAATATTGTCGAATAAAACTCAAATATTCATGTATGGATATTAAGAGTTGCTCCGAATGTCCCGGAGTAAATGGGAATATTCCTTTTCCCTTACAGTTGCGTACATTATATAAATTAACTACTACTCTTTGTTTTGGTCGTCACTGTAATTATATTCCCGTATTGTTCATACAGTTCACTTCAATTACTAATTTCTGGAGCCATAGAGCATTTCAAGTTCATTTCTCATCTGCTGTCATCACTATGGTTACAATCACCGTTTCGTCACTCCCCAGTGCTGCCTTTTTATGAACTACCTTGCAGCTCAGCAGAGAAAAAACATTCCACGGGCAACCATTTTAGTATGATGACACAGTGTGGCCTTCTTACCACAAGAGGTCAGGAAAGATGTAATTATCTGAGAGACCAACTCCTTTTCAAACTAATATTTTAGCTTTTTATATCTACTGTTAGTTTGTAGATTAAACCATTTAGTGGAATGACACTATCAAATAAATGCTGGGAGTATAACCACTTTCTTTGTATGCACTGTGACACTCATGAGAAGTGACTTTATGCTTATATTCCACTCAAATATATAAATTTGTACTGATAGAAACTGAAAAACCCCTTTATAAAGGTTGCATCAGAAATGGCCCACTCATTAGTAATGAGAAAAACAAACATTGACAGTGTTTTTCAGTAACTGTATAAGCATAATGCTGTAGTTCCAGTGTTCCATTTTCTAATGCTGGGATTCCACTAAAGGAATTCATATTAAGTCTGGCGCCCCAGCTGTGAAAGACCCTCTCAGGCTCAAGTTTAAAGGTACCACACCATCTTGCAAAAAGACTGTCAGTCCGCGCTCCATCACACTTCTGTCCCAGCATGAGTTGACAGGTACATGTGCTGTTCTTTTACAACACCAGCCAGCTGTGGAAAGACACTGACAGCCGCATGGCCCCCACACCCACCACTCAATCTGTCACATCCTGTGTCAGCCTGCATCACCGTCGCTCTGTTTGTCTCTCATTTCCTCTTCCTCTCTTTCGTCAATTCCTCATCTGAGCATATACTGTGTACACAAGAAGAGGAAATTGAGCTTTATGTCAACTATTTTTTTAGTTAAAAAAATTTAATTTATGAATGCCTTCAGTTTAGTTAGGTCTATTCTTGGGACCAGACTAATAACCTAAAATCAATCGGTTTTCTGTAAACAAAAATGGGGAAGAGATTACAATTGCATCAAAACACACAAACATGATCATTTTCATCCCCACAGTTGCCCAGAGCTGATTCTGATGCTAAAAAATGCTGTAAAGCATTACAGACCAGCTTTAAACAAATTTTACAGATTTTAAATGGCGTATCTCCGCACTTCTCCTAAATCCACGGCACTGCATGTCTACAACATTCAACCGTTAGAATCTGGTGAAGGTGTGCAGGGTCGCCCAGACTGCTGCATTTCAGATATCCATGACTAACACTCTCTGGAACATTACCCTGGCCTGCCCTTTTATGGAGTGGCCAGAGATCATTTACCCTCTTAGTGAGCTATGGGGAAGCTTTCGCTTGCACAGGGCATAGAACTGCAACTGAACTCCATATTAGATATGTTTGTCCTTGCGTAAGGTTTCCATTCTGTTCATGTAATACACAAGTGCTCTTAACAGGCACAGTGCATGGAGGAGACGCTCTCTGTCCTTCCATGTAGTTCAGAATCCTGACACCTTTAAGCCAGAATCAAATCCACACACTTTATGATGACGCATGGAGCCAGCGGAAGGCCAAACAGCAGAAGACCAAGCTTGTAGCTTTGCTCTTGGAAGTTAAACCAAAGGTACTTTATGTGCCGATGAGTGAGGGTAAGAGTCTTTCAGGTCCACCATTGTAAACCAGTCACCCCAAAGGATAATCTTGTGGCTCAGATAGCTGTTGATGTGCCTTAGACTGAGAATTAGTCTTAGACACCATCTTGCTATGGCACCAGTTAGAATTTTGAATGAATCCCTGAAACCCCTTGGAGAGGAACCACCTGAACGGCACACTTGCGCAACAGCACATTTCCAGGCCTAAAGAATTTTTGGCCTGGGGATCTGAAGCCCTATGACATGGGCTAAGAGGTATAGATGGTCCTGAGAAAAGGTGCCCTGGGCTTGTAGCAGCAAGTACCAAGGGATGCTGCTTTGACTATCCACCTCCCTGTGATGCCTGCTGTTAGCCCTCCTGGAAGGACCAGAGGACTGATATGAGGGAGGGCAACACCAACAGCGCTGCCTCTGAGTCCACCATCTCAGAAGCAGGGTCCTCTTCCTGGGCGCCTGCCAAAACCCTCAGATACAGCCAGTGAGAGCAAATCATTATATTGGCCTGCCTGCATCACAACATCAAGGCAGGTTGGCGGCACCTCAGGAGTAACTCTGAACTTGATTGTCGGGTCAGTGCAGTTGGAGTCAGCATTCCTATCCAATACATTATGGAGGCCTGCCATATCGCTCTGTCTGATGCTATGACTGAGCGGGGCCAGCCAGACTCCATGTCTTGAACCAGGAGCAGTGGTCACAGGACACAGGGGCCGCTAGTGCACACAGGGTGTGTTCGTGTTGAGCTCAGTGACGGAGTGCCGAACGCGCTGAGAAAGCTTCTATCTGTGTCAATGTAGTCTAACACGTCAACAAAGTTTCTAGTTGTATCTCTAGTGTGGCAAGGGCATAAAGCAGTGTCGATGAGTTGGTGATGCTTCAGTTGGCAGACACAAAATGCAAAGATATTGTTGTAATTTAGACAGGAGTGGAAAAGGAGTGGCTGATGATGACGATGTGGCGAGAAGCGGCCCTCATTGACCTTCATCGCCAAAGAGACATGTCGATGTGTTTCAATGCTGTCACCGCTCTCCATTGGGACCGGTGCTGAATGTAGATGTAAGGCATTAAACACTGGCTTCAGAGGAGGCAGTCTGCCTTGTCACACTGAACATGCCGGCTCATCACTGACTACTGCTGAAGTTAAGTAGAGTTCACTACAACCTATTATCAGTCCACATGGCTGATGCAATTTTCATATCCTCATGTGTATTCATTATTTAATTGATTATGCAACACAATAGCACACTGTAATAGAGGGCATATATGGCAGTCAGTCAAGAAACCGTGTTCTAATATTCATGAATTTCTGGATGATTAGTGTAAGACAGAAAATACCACGCCATAAAAGTTGTTTTTGCCCTTGGGGTTCAATGCAAATTCACTGACAAAGGACATTCGTAACATACACTATATTTAAACACAATTGGCAGACACAACCATTGAAACCAGTATACCATATTGTGCAATAATTTGTGCCTTCTGTTGTTTTGTTTCTGTATACATGTTTTCGGTACTATCAACAATGCAAAGGTAACTAGGCAGCATAAACACTTATCATTCTTCTAAGGACCAATGATTTGGAATGGAGAAATTAGATATATTTTTCTTGAATTTCAGAGGAATGTTTCTGATCCACATGCCGGGGACTGAAAGTACAAGCACAGGTAAGGGAGTCAAGGATGGAATTGTGGACGAGAGGGCTGAAGGTGACTGCCACATGATGTGTTCTGCTTGCATGAAATGTTTCAGAGCTTACAAGAGATGGGAGCAAAAGGAACATACACATTCATCGTTTGTCAGGGCTATTACGCCAAAGTATTTTAAACAACAAGTAGAACAGAACAAAAATAGCATCAGCAGTAGTTGAGGTGTTATGGTCTATAAAATGTAATGGTGTCCATATAAAAACTGTGTGGACAGCTAAAGAAAACTTAAACAGAAAAATACACGAGAAAATGGTGGTGGTGAATGGGATTTAGGTGGGGTCCATTCAATAGAGTATCTATAAGGACCAGTAAGGGATGTCCACCATTCCCCTCTCTCTCAGGGAGGGTGTAACGCATGGAGATGTGTGGTGTCACGCTATCGGCCGTGCTAGTTGTTTTCCAACAGGCTACAAAAGCAGGCCTAATATGGCCCTCGATGCATCCACAATACATTACCACGGACCTCAGAGAATGGAGAGACTTGGAGAGGGGGGACTGACTTGGACAGGTCAGCAGGAAAGAAGTTCTCCCTTTTTCTTGTGTTCTTGTTACTTCAGTTGTACCATTTTTTATGTACTTCCTCTCTGTGATAAGAGACCCTGCTAGAGTCCGGAAGACGGCCTGTTGAGGGCGACAGGAAGCCACAGCCACTGGGGTCACACTTCTGGGGAGTATCTGCTTAGACTTTGTGATTACCAGAGGTCTGGTTTCCTGAATTGTTTAAATTATTTTTAAGGTTTCTGTAATTTTTGCACGGTGTATATATTGTTTGGAGATATGTCAGCTCCTTTCTTCATTTATGAACTGAATGTACCCATAGTTTGGCCTGAGTTTGTACCTATCTCCTGCAGATAATAAGAGTATTCATATAGTGTTCAATACTGCGAAACATTTTCATACAAGGTTAGAAAGTCTAAACACATTTTTTGTATGTGTCAGTATCTGTGGTTCCTTAAGGACTGGTCTGTAAAACGAGGTGTCATCGGTAGGTACCTTGGTTTGGATGAAGACAGTTTCATACCATCATGTTTACTATTTTAAAAATATGTATTTTGGCGTGTGTGTATAAGTCTGGACAAAAACATTCCAAAACATCTAACGCTCTAACAGTGAGGTGTTGTGAAATAATTGCAGACAAATAGAAATGGGTGGCTCTGCTTTTTCTACTCTTTTGTTTACACGCTGGAATGTGTACCATGAAGCACATCTTTGCTTATTTTCACTCTAATTCCAATTCCCGTTCATGCTTTTTAAATTCACAATTAATTCAGTACAATTTTCATTACAAAATCTCTTTTGCTTAATGAAAACACTGTTGTGAAAATATGAAACAACAATCTCAAATAGACTACATTAACACCTTGAAAACTCAAATTGATAAAGCTATTTAACTATAGGTCAAAACTTTGACCTGTATAAATCACAGGTGAAAACAATGGTGCCAAACTGAGCAGAGAGACGAGGATGAGGAGGAAAAGCAAGAAATATTTCAAAATGAAATTTTTTCCACTCCTAGATCATGTAATCTCCCATGACTTAAAAGCACAAGGGAGGCTGGACAGTGGGCACTGGCCAATTTCAGTTGCTCTGGACCCTATCATTTTAACATTTAAATTGAGAAAACGCAGACACTGGACAACGGAGGAGTGGAAAATGTTCTCTGGCTTGATGAATCCCAGTTCCTGATGTTTCGTACTGATGGGAGGATCAGGATTTAGTGAAAAGTGCAGGAGTCTAAGGTCCAACCTGCCATTGTCAACAATACAGGCTGGTGGTGGTGTGATAGTGTGGGTGTGTTTCCATGACACATATCGAGTCCAAAGTGAACGGCATCCCTGTGCTGTGCTTTGGACACCATGTTGAGTCTATGCCCCAGCAAATACAATAATATTGACAAATATAGAAATAAAGACTGTTCTTAGTGCAAAAGGGGGACCAACTCACTATTAAGTAGGTGTACCTAAATATGTGGTCACTCAGTTTATATATACTGTATTTAAACATATAATTCTGTAATTTGTTTTTGACATTGGTGGACTCTATACTTTGTCTCTATGCCTAGAAATACTTTGACTTTTTATTGGTTGTTTATGAGCATAAGTAAAAATTAATATTCCTTGACATATTCTTGTCTCAGGTTATTTATTTGTATTTGAGCAAATATATCAGGGAAATCTGCAAAGGGGCAAGATCAGGCATGAAACACATAGGCATCTAGATGATACGGTTTTCTTTCAATTTTTCAAATTGGTGCATAGAAAAGCTCATGCATACGAAGACTTGGTCTATGTTTTGATGTGAACATTTTGGGGAAGTGTTTTGGAGAATATTTGGACAATGCGGTTTCATTTTGCAAGACATGGCCAAGGTTTTGCCAAAATAAAGTTATTGGAGAACATTTTGCTCATGGTAGCCATTTCCATTTAACATGGAATGGAATGCCTGCATGCCTAAAAGTCCTTTCTTTGAGCTATGCTTTATTCATGTGCACACGTTAATGGAATTAGGTACAGCTATTTCCAGTAGGACAAACATACTTAATCCAGAAAAAGTATATGGTTTTACTTTCTAATGGATCCTTCTGAAAGTGAAAGGAATTCTGGTTGACTCTTAAATGTATCTCTTCCATGTTAAACAAGAGCTCCTAGGTTTACAGGAAGCCCGGAAATTCCTAAGGGAGTTGTGTGAGAAAGTATGTCCTAACACACTAAACATCCTAGCTAGTCATTGACTAGCTAACGATAAGTCCTCTTATTAATAAGCATTAATCTCTGATGACCATTTTTAAAACTTTGTGGAAGAACTATGTTTGTAGAACAGCATATTTGTGATAAGTCTACTGATTTTGTTTGATATATTTAGAATATAGTTTGGAAATTACCTCTATATTTAGACCTAATTTGGCATAAAAAAGCCCTAAAGACCCTATGCAATGATTGAAAGCTCTCACAAGCCGTACATGAGTGGTACTCATTTCTAGCTCTAGTACCTTAGATTAGTTTTTGCTACACTTGTAGCTGATTCATAGAGAGCTTTGGAAATTATAACACTCAGTATTCTATAGAAATGAAATGTTATCTGAGAAGGGCTCATAATCTCATCATGTAACATACTGGGTATTTATTATTTGTAAAGGATCAAAAATGAATTCAGTTTAATTTAGTTTCTGACTGCTAAAAGGAAGACATGTTAAGAGAACTTCAGAATCAAGACAATGGTCTTGCATTGAGGGTAAAAAGCCATATGTGGTCAATGTGTTCGTCGCCAAATACACAGTGTTTCCTTGATGAATTCCCCTCAGACTCCAGCGGAAGAGCGCAATGGTCAGGGCTGTCGTATGGTGTGCAAGCGCAACTTCTGTATTGTGATGCTTGTCTCATTTCCTCGTTTTAGTTCCCCTTTGGTTTGCCAGACAGTTTTCATTGGTCTACACCAGGTCCAGTTCCCTTAGCGACAAAAAAGTAATTGTGTACATAAAGAGACATGGCTCCCTAGGAGACCAAGAAATGCAGAAAATTGAAAAGGCAACTTCAATAATTACATATGAAAATATTATTTTTAAATGATCAAATATTAGTAAATAAAGCTATGCCACAAAAACTGGTTTCCTGTAATATATATTTTGTTAAATAGAAACTTTAGAAACAAACAAATAGGAATCTGTGACTTCCAATTAATCCTGTTTTAATTAGTTTTGTTTCGTTTGGACAATATTCACAGAGTTATTTAGGGTAAGGTTTTTGTGTATAATTGAAGTGTAATTTGTGAAATGACTGGCTTAGTGAATAACTCCTCTAAAGAGGAGTGCGGGAGAGTGTTGGACTCCCCCTCATTCCTTTCCCTGTTTGGAGTAAGTACAAGTCCCCCCTAGAGGCAAATTCTGGCCTGCCTGCTGCTGCTCAAATGGCTGCGGTTTCCTGGACAAGCAGCCAAGAGAGCCACTTTCAAACCAGGCACCAGTCTGCTTCCCAGCTGCTCTCTCAACTAATTTTCTTATAAATTTTCTTCAAATAAGGAGCTGTATTCATGGCAGACGCCTTCACCCCTTCCCAAGCTGTGACGTATACATAACTCAACTTTCTGAAAGGCTATAATGAAGTGCCCTACTTCTGTTCAAAAGTAGTTTTTCATAATGCATGACACACCACATTGGCTTTTAAAGGTGAATTAAGAAAGCCAAAATGTAAATCCACAACCCATCTGCCTTCAGTCTCATACCCAGTTTGGTTATGTTTGGGGCCGCAAAGTTGTGCACAGCAGGACAGCTACATAATGTAGTGCTTGGCAAGGGTACCTGCTGGGAGTAAAAAAACTACTACAAAAAAAGACAGACAGAACTGGCTAAAACTATAATAATATGGATTTTATAAATAAAAAAACTAGTTATTAAACTGATATATATATAT
>JAOVYW010074296.1:0-14325 GCA_025775045.1 Hiodon tergisus
CCCCCCCCCCCCCCCCCCCCCCCCCCCCCCCCCCCCCCCCCCCCCCCCCCCCCCCCCCCCCCCCCCCCCCCCACGCTACTCCAGTCCTTATCAGTCGAATCGATCGACAAAGCTATCCATTACACTTTGAGAAAACATACCTGCCTCCTGGCACTCTGGCAGGCCATCCATCCATCACTCTGAGCTCCGATACATCTCCCTGACAGTGTATTGACGGGGCTCGCCTTTGACTGCGGGCCAGGGGCACTTAAGGTACTAGCGACTCAGGGATGGAGGACCAAGGACCGCTCTGACCACAGAGACAGCGTCTGCCCCTGAGGCTCACGGTTGACCCCTATCTCTCGCCTACATAACCACACCACTTGTATAGGCTGTCGTGTTAAAATCCCCTGTGCCTTTGGAAGGTTTGTTTTAAAATACCCCTCTGAGGCTATCTCCCAGTGCACCTTGCCTTCTCTCCTGCCAGACAGCTCTGGAGTGTAGGCCTGTCTGTTTCTTACTTCCAGTTGACTTCCCTGCATTTCCCAAGCGGGTGCAGGTCAGACAAAAGAAACCCCAAGCCCCGCGGTCATGTTCTTGTTTCAGATGATTGTTCCATTTTCTCATTAAAGACTCGAGGGGCGTGGAGGCCGTGCCCGTTCAGATTGCCCAACACGGCGTCGCCCCTTTACACACGGCGACATCTTCAATGGCACCTCTCACCTAAAAACAGCTCTAGATGCTCCCTGGAACACGCTCGTTGCACCACATCAAAGAAAAACCGACGAAAGCCATCGCAGAGATTGGCACAGAGATGGGCTTGACACTTTGACACGGGTACCGCTCAGCCTTCCAAACCTGCAGTCTTTCAAAGCTTCAGTGATGGGCTGAGATGATGCTGTAAGCACACACAATATTGTGTCTTCTCTTTTTTTTATGAGTTAATGTTGAAGCAGACGAGTGGGGAACTACGGAGATCGGAAATTTGCTCATTTCCAGGGTACGGGACGCTGTAAAGAGAAAGGACAAATCCTTTGATGTCTGTCTGTTTGCGTTCTCCACAGATCCTTCAGATTTCTCTCCGCCCTCTAATTTGAGAAGAAACCTGTGAATATAACCAAGTCCACGTGCAACTATTGTGTCTGTGTTTCCTTCTGTCCATGACTTATCTGTGTGAATAAATATAGTGAATATGCAAGCATAGAGCGATTTTTTTTGTTTGGCAGGAAAGAGCAATTTACTGCTTCAATGGATACATTTAGTATGTGTTCAACTACCTAAACTAAGGCTGCATTCAGTAAGTACGCAGAGAACGCTGTGTGTTCACAGGGTCAAATACCCGGCCGAAGGGTGCTCCCTGATCAACAGAAACCCAGGAAAATATTTTGTTGAGGCCTTCAAGAATTTGTCAGCTAGCATTAGAAGACCAGTAGGCGGACTCATTGTTCAGTGTCTCATCTAGTTTTTCAAGGCCTTCTGTGAAGCTTTCCCCATTTAGGCACACATAGGTTTAACGTTCACAGCAGTTCACTCTGTTTTTTTATTTTTTTCCCCTCAGAACAACAATAGGTGCCCATTCAAAAATTTTAACAAAACATTTCCTCAAAATGTGTCTTCCAGGCAAACCAATTATAATCCTGCCAAAAGGTGTCCACGGTAACTACAGTAGGTGGTTAGTCAATTGTGACAATTATAAGAAGCAGCTTTACCGCATCTGGCAACCTTTTCACAGACCTTTTGAACCAACCCTGCGAGATCCCTACAACAGACCACAGAGGAGACAGCCCTCTAAATCTCATGCCAAACAGCATGGCTTGGCCAATGGGGACCACTGAAATGTGTGTTTTGGATAGAATGCAATGGGCAGCCAGTCAAATCTATGCAAAGTGTTCACGGTGCAACATGCCAGCAGGTTGTCATATTTGAAATAATTATTGATGAGAATCCATTAAGTGTTAATGAAACAAGCAGACTTTAGTTAACTCTATAATGATTAACTTCAACCACTATCAATTGGCACCTTTATCTCATTAGATTGAGACACTGCAATGTGCAGATCCTTAAGAAATGCATATCCTGATTGTTCAATTAATTCAATAGACTAACTAAATGGAATGGGTAATCTATTCTCTGCACATAATTAAGATGCCAAACAGCCATGGAAAATCAGCCAGCTTTTTTCTCTCTGTACCATATCCCATTTTTGAAGGAGAGAGTAAAATTCCGCCCGTTGCGGACAATAATTTACAGAGCTGGCAAGAGCGCAGGCAGAGTTTAGTGGCCACTGATCAAACCACCACACCCGGCCTTATCAAGGACAGCACCTAAGCGACAAGATTCCACCCTCTTCCTCAGTTACTCTTCACCATGGACATCGGACGACCCTGTCCTGTGCTGATAATGAGGAGCCAACAGGCCAGCACATTGTGAAACTATTCTCCAACTTTAGGGTGCGAGAGGATGATATACATTTTAATCAGATTTTTCTTAACAGTGTATACACTGTGCATGTTTGTGTACGTTTGTGGGGGGGGGGGGTTGTTTTCTTTACTTCACTTATTCGTAGGAATGAGGATAGCATCATCTTTTGATTGCTTTACTAGTACATCAGATGACAATGTGCATGTGAACAGTAATATCGCAGCGAACAAGCCTGTGACAATGGCGGACTGAATGGACTGGTGAATTTATTGCCGCATTCTGATCTCGCTAAAGATCATGCACACTTTTTTACCACCTTTGTCATGGAAGACCAGGGGTCGAGTGCCTCTGTGACCTCTAAACCCTGGGATTGCCCTTTCTGTAAAAGGAAAGGTAACTCAATCAGGCCGAAGGGCGGTCCTGAAGATCCAACTGCAGGGACCCGCAGCCTTCT
Source organism: Hiodon tergisus (assembly GCA_025775045.1). Classification (NCBI taxonomy): domain Eukaryota; kingdom Metazoa; phylum Chordata; class Actinopteri; order Hiodontiformes; family Hiodontidae; genus Hiodon; species Hiodon tergisus. Next base: position 2,855 of record JAOVYW010074296.1, read on the forward strand.
GGTGGTATTCAGTAAGCAAGTTCTATTTGTAATCCCCAGTGTCAGCTGAGTCTTTTACTCATCAAAGTGAGTGTCCCAAGTAAAGATCAATAAATCAATAAATCAATCAAGCTATATTTGTTACAAAAACAATTTGTCACAAACCGCTGAACTGATTGCAAGGGATTTTTTTTTTTTTTAAAGAAAACAAAACCAGCGCCAATCAGGAAAAAACTGAGGAAATAATCCCCAAATGTATACAAACAAACGCTTACCATTCCAACGCCACAGAGAAGGGAATTCTTAAGTATAACCATTCAAATTGATTATACCATAATAGTGTAGCAAGCTAGACAGTACCTGTTAAGAAGGCTTTTCATAAGCATGTGTGCCTTTAATAACGCTCCTACTAAAGGAAAGTTCAAGGACCATATGAAGTAAACTGTGTCATTTCTTAAAAATGCTTTTCTGATGCTGGAAGGAATACTCTCATTGTCCATCTTTCTCATCAAGCTGTTGTTTTAATCCACTCACTGGCGGATGTGCCTCCGCTCATTCACTAAGAAGTAACTGTTGAATAAAACAACACCAAATTATAATTCAGCAGCAGCGTGAGAGCAGGGATGGAATAGTCCCCTCAGCCAGGGCGATGACGGGGAAAACTGAGGGTCTACTGTTTATTACACCATAGTGAGATTTTCAGCACAGGGAGACTAGTCACACGCCCCCTTAACCAGCAGTGCTGCATTGGAAATGTGGAAACTGGTAATGTTTTGGCCCTGAAAATCACAGAAAATCTCCATTATGATGGGCTTATATCTCGTTTGGGCAAGGGGATTGGGTGAGGTTGTGTTATGATGTGTTATATCCATGGTCTATAATTAAGACAAATTAAAATTTCCAAATGTATGATTCAAGCTCAAGGTGTGAAATTAGGCTCAACAGATTGATTTGTCATTGAAATATTCAGTTGCCCGGCGACATAAGAAGTACATCTTGCATGTCAAAATTATCGAAGCCCTCAAAATTATATGCATTTTTAAGGAGGCTGAATTTAATTTAGACACTCTCCTCAAATGATGCTGAATTTTGACAATTTATTACTGAAGAGATGTGCATTATGAAACTGTGTGATGGGAAAACTCTTTTAACCAACCTTAGCTAGCTGAGGTTTTTTTGAAAAGTAAACTGTTGCATTAATAGGACCACAAAGCGGTGTTTGTCCCTTCCTGCCAAAAACAAAACAAAAAAAATTGCTTTATTTTTAGCTTTGCGGTTTGCGTCAACCACAGAGGCCAAGATTAATTTCTGACATTCACAGGAGGTAATTACAATTGCAGAACTTTTTCTTTTTTTTTTTTTTTTTTGCTGGTGGTGGATAATTATCCTGTACCAGAACTTGATTTCTACTGTGGGATGAGACTGCTCCGAATGAATTATGTTAAAATGGACCTGTGCCAATATATAACAATCTCTTTCAATATACAGTGCCTTGCAAAAAAAAAAAAACTACTCAGACCCCAGTCCAATTCTTTCATATTACTGAATTAATAACGGTACCCTGAAGTTTTTTTCTCCTGTTTTATCATTTATTTTTAAACACTGTAACTCAAAATCAATTGTTGTAAGGTAAAATTGGTTTTATGTCGGAAATATTATTATTAACAAATAATAAACTACATATATGTAGCTTGCGTAAATATTCAACTCCCACAAATGATTAATTAGCTTACTTATATATATATATATATATATAAAAAGAACAAACTAACTAGGTCTACTAAACGCCATGAGGCAGGTTACACTTCGCATTCGCATTCGTAATGCGCTTTTTGCATTTTAACTATTCGCTATTACATCCGTTAAACCGTGGCTCTGCGCGCACAGTAACGCATGCATCGAGTTTCGATGGTTTTACGAAGCTGTTTGGAAGATAAAGTTCAGTCACAATCTAGCGTTGGTGTTGTTGAGCTATATTTTTATTGGTTAAAGATAAAGTATAACTGAAGATGGGGCATTGATCAAATATTAACATTTGAAATTTCGGCAAGGGAAAATACTAGGTAAATACAAGCAGAAAGCAGACTGTCGTAATGTTGGTAGCGTGTGAGAGTTCAGAAATGGGTAAAAAAGGCGTGGAATAAGGTAAACGTTTGTTCCAGAATGGAAGGACCCAATCAGCTTCTATCTTAAGTTTTTCAGCAATGATATATCGTTTTCATCTTAAATCCGATTTAATGGTCGGCATTCCTCGGACTATGATTCTGACCCCGTCAGTGTGAAAGCTTTAAAGACAAGGGCCTGGTTGCTTACTACTATGGTAACGAAGTCGCATGTAAATATTCAGAAAATAGTTGTTTCCAAACCATGTTTTAATTACGCATAACAAACCTATAACCTATGGTAATTTTCTGTAGATTATGCTGTGTTATGTGGAAAACCAAATCATAGACATGTTTTATTTATCACAAATGAAACACAATGTGTCACTGCTGGTTAAAATTAGACCCCAGACAGCTTATGTCTATTAGAAACCCTTCCAATATGAAAACACTCCTGTCTTCCTTACCGTTTCCAGTACGACGGAGGAGAAAGGCTGGTTGAGAGGTGATTGGATATTTCTCTCAATTAGTTCACTCCACTTAGATGTCGCTTTCATCTGTTACAGTGGCAGGCAATCTCAAGAGTTATCGTTGGGCTTTTTTTCTTCGTTATTCCTCACCTCATAATAGTTTAATTTAAATTATTAACTAGGATAGGGAAAAAAATACCTGGGATGGGTACGGAATCAGACTCTAATCTATAATTATATAGAGTATTAAATATTTTTTCCATTTATTTATTTTAAGGGAGGGGTACTGCTTTTTAAGATTTGAATGTATAGTGCGAAAACCGACTATCACCATTCATTACAATGAAATGCCTTGCAACACGTCCACCCACCACGGAGCGTATGATCGGGGAAGCTCATCACCAAGTCTGTTCAGACAAGGGCCGCAATATTCTCCCGAGTGGGAGACGTAGTATATTATTACTGTATATGATTACCTACATATAATTAGTGTGTGTTCATTTACAGCAATAACCAGGTTATACGGCGAGGGGAGGGGGTGGATACCACAGTAACCCTTAGCATTATATTGCACGACGAAATGGACATCTGAAACGGAGACGCACAGGTCTTTCTACGGAATTTCAAGGTGTACCACAAACAGATATTCGAGACCACGTGTATCTACAGTCTCTTCCCTCGTTATATCCACTTACTTAACCGTGTCAAATTGTTCCTGAGCAAATCACTCCACATAAGAGCGCCCTCTAAATGAACAAGAAAAGGTATTATACCACGGATGCTTGGACGGAGCATCGTTTTCCGCCTGTTGACCCCAGAAGAGCTTTCCAGTTTTATCGCAGATCGTTTTTCAGAAATCAAATGCGTGCTACTCTGACGGGTCACCTGTCGCCTTGAATAAAAACAACACGTATAGGTATTGCTAATGTAGTGGTTTTATTCAGTTTGATTTGATTTTTAATCACTTGACGGTGTTGCACGTCCTAACCTTCCTTCGAGGCACTTTGAGTGTTGCAGTTTTTTTTTTTAAACGCATAAATAGCGAAACAGATAGGTCATCATTCATGTATAAATATAGAGGGAAACCCTCCGTGTATAAATTTTTAATTATGAAAATTCTGTGTAATGTAAACTTTTCGTTCTTAACTTTGTCGTTGTTGAACATGTGTGTTGAAAACGTTCTGTCTGTTTTTCAACACTCCTGCATTGCATAATTGCGTTTAGAAAGCTGCTTTGAAAGCAACCAGTTATGTACATTGTGCTTACATTAGTAAGAGGTACCGACACAAAGATCACCCACTGTTGCCCCCTGAACTTTTCCACATACATATGTCAAGCATTTCAATATTTTAAGCTTTAAAGTATTTAGAAAAGATTATTGTGGATTGTCTTCTTCAGCAAATCAGCATGGCACGGTCTAATTTGGGGTTTCTGTTCTAATTCCACCCTGCGCAGTGAGGGTATCTCAATGGGGCTTTGTCTTCAAAAACTTACAAGCATAGTGTGTCAAAAGAAAGTGGAGGTGGCTGTGGGCAGGGGCCAGGCAACAACTCCGGCGAGTGTTTAACTGGAAAGGGAATCTGAATAGTCATCCCCGGGAGCAGCGTACTTACGGGTACCGTCGAAACGGGTGGCTATAGTGTCCAGGAAGGTATTCTGAGGGGCCAGCAGACCTCTCATCACCGGCATCCTGGTCCGAGTAGAGGGAGTTCTCCTGGCTCGGCGCCCCGGCGCAGTCGACTCGGACTCGGACCCGAAACCGGGCAAAAATCTGGAGGTACCTGGCGCGCATCCTAGCCCCTGCAGGAGCGCGCCTATTCGAGACACGCGTGGCTCCACTTTGAGACCGAGGTTATGACCATATCCTTTAGAAGTCAATAGGGAAGACAGGTCGGGGCCCCCGAACTGCTTGAGGCGAGGGACTGTGCGCCTAGTCAGCGAAAATAAAAGTTTATTTTTTTATTTTTTTTAGTTTTTTTTTTTTTGTCAGACCGATAGGCAAGCAATTTACTGAAAAGCGTTACTGCGCCCACCAGGTGCGTAGGGATTTGCGCTGCTTTGAGATTCGGTGCTGATGCTGCGGTCTCCCGTAGCAGTATTTTTCTTGTTGAGGGCAGTGCAATGCTCCCAGACTCTCTCTCCTTCTCTCTCTTACTCACTCCCTTTCCCCTCCCTCTCCTACTCTTTCGTTCCCTGTGACTCGTGTTGCTTGGTTTTATTTTGCTACCTACAGCAGATGTCGCGTCACGTGGTCTCTCTTGGGGTTCGCTCAAATGCGGATGCTGCGAATGCGGCGAGACGGGGTTTGGTAACTAAATTCCCAGGTAACTTAATTTCGCGGTGAAAACCTGGTTTCCGCTGTACATGCTGAAATTATTTGTCACGCAAATTCAACGCATTTTGGAATTGAGATCGACTGACGGTAAAACAAGACACGTTATTGTTTTATTAATTTAGTTGTTTTAATTGATAATAGTTCACATATATTGTCACTCGTTTGTATCCTACCTCCTTTCATATCCTTAATATAAATTGCATCATACACGTTGAAGCTGCTGTAGCCTACTTAGTGGTGTAATGTCGCTCAAGCTTGAAACTTTATGTGGAACTCCACAATTTAACATTCGGTTCTGGCTAAACTATTTAAATACCGCCTGGCGATATAATTCGACACCTGATTTAATTATCCCCTTGGCCTACAGTTCTGCTTGGCGCGTTTGCCAACACTATTGCATTTTCTCAGTATAGGTAGGCCTACGTGGCAACCACAGATTGCACATAATTCCAAGAAAACTGCTGGGCATCAGAACTACTAAATTAAGTTTACAAGACACCTCGCATAGGAAATAAACTTTCAGAAGAACTCGGGCGTATGGAAAACACAAGGTTTCACATTGTTTGGTGTCTTCAGGTGGAATACAATTTTCTTACTCTGTCTGGGTACAATGACGAATAGCGAGCGACATAACATCTGACGTCCGGAGCGAATGCTTTTGTTACTAACAGATGAGAATCCTGCAGATTATCGTATAATGGTTAAGGGTTGATACTGAGCAGGGATTTTTTCTCTTGTGTCCTTTAATGAGCTTTCAAAATAAAAATGTTTTAAAATATTATATTTAAAAAATATATATTATATTTTTAAAAAACCTAACTTAATTTACATTCCACCTTATAGAAAACATTTAATATGCTATTGAATTTCCCAATCTCGCTAGACACACAGTGGGAGCGTCCCCGCATGCTTGCGAGATCCGAGGGCAGCACCATTTGCTGGATGCGCTGGATGCTGGCGATGTGCTACATATTATTTTATGGGATACAAAGAGACAATAATCTTAAGAGCAAGCTAAAACAGAATCAACTAAACGTTTTTTGTATAGTTTTGTTTTAGCGTTTTTTCACAGGCGCAAATTAAACCAAAATGCAAGAAATTCAAAGTTCACACGCATGTATAAGACTAGTCTGCAGAATACATTTTGGCTCAATAAATATATAACAGAACTAGCACCCAGCCACGAATATGTTCCTGTTTATTTTTGGGAAACCAAACCAATATTTTCAAGATAGAGAAAATTATGTGCATTATGTGCATTATGTGGTAAACATCCCTTGTTAACGCTACTGTCGCTTTGCTCAATTGAAGTTTAATTTGTAATTAGATAGCGGCATCTGCTGGGAAGTCGTTGCAAGTGTCTGTTAATTTAAACTCCAATCGTTTATTGGGAAAGGTCAAATGGGATTATTCTGTCAATGCATACCATCATATCAGTCTTTTGTGAATGTTAATTAACACCGAACATTGGTGCTCATAAAAGGACAGACCATGGCAACGTTCTACTGCTCTATGACAATTGTGTATTTGGTACGTCTTGGTCCAGCGCATATTGTCATAGGTTGCTCGACACATGAAACTGCCGCTATTCGCCTCAATGAACTGATTCGGTAAAAGATGACAGATGAGGATTTACAAAATGGTTTGCATGGTTTTTCATACAATAACTAGAAAAATGCCGGCAGTTAGATAAACAGCGATATGGCAAATGAGTCTCCCGCGGCGCATTAATGGATAACAGTGAGCTGGTTAGCGAGATAAGACACAAGGCACTAAAGGAAAGCAGCCTGCTTTAACTATAAGCTTCTAATACAGAGCAAGGGCGTGTGTCTTTTATCAGCGATTGCAACCAATGACTGTAGACCCGTAGTATTACCGCATTCACTTTTGGCATAAGTCTTCAAATTAACAATGATTCGGTGGTTGACAGTTGTGTAATGAATTAAACTAGCTATCATGAAGGCCACCATTCTATATTGAGCAACCTTCTACGCCCAGTCTTCTCATGTTTGGTGATAAACGTAGGGTCTTAGTATTGGTTGCGAAAGGTTCCTCGTTGACCATGATTGGTTACTGGGCTTTTTCAGCGGAACGCCTTGGCGATCCAGAAAGGGGTACGCCTCTGTTGAAACGGAGTTAGGACACACGGAACTGTCTCGCCAGCCTAGAGAAGTACTGGGAAGAGCGAAACAGATTTTTTTACAAACTTCAATCGCACTCATTCCCGTGACTAAACTTTTTTCCTATACAACGAAGGTAACCGTCTAATAAATATTTACATTATTTATGTCCGGTCGGAAAACGTTTAATCCATTTATGCTAAAGAAAAGAACTACATAAAATACGCTAGAGGCTAGCTTTCATTCCGATTTTTGTTTTTAAACTCTTGTCAAGCCGCTGCATTTCGTAACACACACTACAGCCTATAGCCTATATATTGAATGTACAGCCAGATTTTAATTTTCGTCTCCCAGAAATTTTGCTGAGAGACGAGAGATATTGTAGCCATTGAAAGCCATGAGAAACGTTTATTACTTGGTTTTGCAACAGTTTGAGTAAATGATCGCACTTTACAAAATAGTATTTTTCTTTATACTTTAAAATGAAAAGTTTCTTACAAAAAAAAAAAAAGGCAATAATCTAAAAGCGCGATTAGTTGGTTGCCAAATGCTTTGGACCCAGCCTTGGTTTAAATATAATGAATTCATCCTCTGGCTTCAGCACACACCAGCCTTTCCTCACGTTTCTCCCCAGTGTGCCAAGATGTCCAAGAAAATCCAGGCCGGTTCTGTGGTGGAGATGCAAGGCGATGAGATGACAAGGGTGATTTGGGAGCTTATTAAGGAAAAACTAATCTTCCCCTACCTGGAGCTGGACCTTCACAGGTGAGGCTATCAGTCTGATTGGGCAATTGGAGAACTGTAATGAACCAACCGGGTTTCTGGGTTTGCTCTGGTTTATTCCCCTGTTTTGGAGATTCTGGGAAAGAATAGCAGTTTCCTATATTGTCAATCTTCCCAACATTGAATAATGAATAATTTATTTCGAGAACAAAAGTGGTTTTAATATCAAATAGCTTGGGGATAAATTCTGTCCTCATTGCTTTCTTCCTGAACAGCATCGGTTTTCCTCTGTGTGCAAGTATTAGAGGTCATTTAATGGGCCGCCGCCTTCTTACTGCAAGAGGTTTGAACTGTGGACTGGCACAGTTTTCTTGACTTTGTCTCCTGTGGCGTCATCTTTATTGCCTTATAGGGATCTCGTTGTAAACCACTGTGAACGTGTCTGTCTACTGATTACCTTTGCTTCCGTTACTAATCTAATTTTATAGTGCAGCGTTTTAGCAAAATTCAAATCCTTTCAACCGTCACTATCAGTTTTGTGAAGTGTTAAACCAGGATAATTCAAAGTGCTTCAATATATGTATAAGGAATTCAATATTTAAAGAAACAAATGCTGAGCAACCGAATGTCTCCCCTTCTCATTTTTTCCTTAGTGAATCTGATTTTTAGACCTCCCCGGCAACAGCATTTTCAAAAATTATTTTAAACAAGAAAATGTTTAAACCGTTTGTCCCTGTGACTGTCCTGCCAAGTGCCATCAGAGGGCAGTGTGGAGCAGGGCAAACGGCCACACTGGGTGATGCGCTGCTGGGAATTACAGTGGCCTGTAATGCCGATCTCTAGGGCTGCTTCTGCTAAGCCAACTGTGTCGTGGTTGTCCCCGAGCAGCTTTGACCTGGGCATGGAGAACCGCGACGCCACTGACGACCGGGTGACGGTGGAGGCGGCGGAGGCAGTACAGCGCTATAGCGTGGGCATCAAGTGCGCCACCATCACGCCCGACGAGAAGCGCGTGGAGGAGTTTGGACTCAAGCAGATGTGGAAGTCGCCCAACGGTACCATCCGGAACATCCTGGGAGGCACCGTGTTCCGTGAGGCCATCATCTGCAAGAACATCCCCCGTCTGGTGCCGGGCTGGGTCAAGCCCATCATCATTGGCAGACACGCCCACGGTGACCAGGTACGCCTCCCAGTGTGTCTCTGGTTATTAGTCAGTTTCCCTTAATTCAACTTTATCTTCAGATTCAAAGGCTGTACTGGTGTGCCTCTAAATTCTACAAGATGTATTTAAAGCTGTATATCCAAGCATCTAATTTTAGTTTTTTGTGATTTTACTTTTGTGATCACTAAAGTATTCATATTATGAATACCAAATCAAAACTTAGACAACCCACTAATCACATAAATAATAAAACTGTATCTAATAGCGTTTTTTTTGTAAGTATCTTATTTCTTCTACTCATAAAAATAAAACGCGATTAAATTCCGTTATGTAACGTGCGATTAGCGGTTCTGATTTGATTTGGTCTCAGCCAATATTCTTAGAATGAGTTTTTCTAATTCTCTTTGTGTTTTTCACAATGTATCAGGGATCACATGGTTTTATATCATGGCTGGTTGCTTTTTCCATTTTTCTTTTCCACCCTTACAGACTGACTTAGGTTACAGATAAAGGCCATGCTCTGGGAATAAGTGGTTGCCAGATTCTCCTCTTTGGTGCCTTTTAAACATTCAACAGCTTCAGGAGAAGGCCATTTATTTGTAATGATGGTGTTTGTGACGCATGCATGTATTCAAATGGTGAGACCATTTTTGCGGCCGACTCCTGATTGTCGTTGATTGCTGCAGGCATATATATATAAAAGATGGTGTGTCTCAGAATCAAGATTTTTAGTACTATCACCGGGGTGCTCTAGAGGTCATGAATGCTTTTTACAACTAGATGGCGCCGTTGTCTGTGTCAGCTCCCCTGTAAGAAACGCTTTTCTCTTTTCCCACAGTACAAGGCCACAGACTTTGTGGTGCCTGGGCCTGGCAGAGTGGAAATGACGTACACGCCTAAGAACGGAAAGCCTGTCAAGTTTGTCGTCAACGACTTTGAAGGTCCATGACTACTGACGCATGACAACACACCACAGTTTTCACTCATTGTCAGTAGAAGCTTCTGACCTATATGCAATATTATGTCATGAATTCAATTTATATTTCACATGCACTGTGCAAATGCAAGAGAAGCAAACTGAATCAGGTTTGTTTCCTCTTCTGGTCAGACCTCCTACATTATAGATCTGTGACCACTGGCCCCAAAGCAGGTGCATGACAATGTTTCAAATGCCACGTCTCTGTTTGCATCTGTAGGCACGGGGGGCGTGGCACTGGGCATGTACAACACAGACGCATCCATCAGGGACTTCGCCCACAGCTCCCTCCAGATGGCCCTCAGCAAAGGCTGGCCTGTCTACCTCAGCACCAAGAACACCATCCTCAAGAAGTATGACGGACGCTTCAAGGACATCTTCCAGGAGATCTACGAGAAGTAAGCCCCCTCCCCTTGCTGCTTGGGCCACCATTGGGAGTGAAATTTGGCTAAGCAGAGTACTGCAGGGTTCAGGAATGAAATCCTACGAAGGATCTGTTCTTTTACAGTGAAGATGGGCTTTCTTCAACATGTTTTGCCTTAAATCTGCAAAAAAGTCCTGATGTACCAAACTGATTTTCAATAGCTGGTTTTCATATGGGTGATCTCAGAACTGATGACTTGGCATAAAGGTGGCGATTGTCATTAATGTTATTGCAGATCACATTCTGAGACATTTGGTAGTGGTTGGCAAGCTTCTCCAACATCAGCTTTGTTTCCAGGTTTGAGGCGACAAAACAAACCAGTGTACCCCTGTTAAAATTTTGATTGATTCACATCGGCAATTGAATGTCTAAACTCATCATGTGTGGGTAAGATGGTGGCGATCAGGTGAGACCTTGACCTCTCTCTTTGCCCACTGCAGGGAGTACAAGGCCAAGTTTGAAGCCAAGGGAATCTGGTATGAGCACCGGTTGATCGATGACATGGTAGCCCAGGCCATGAAGTCAGAAGGGGGCTTCATCTGGGCCTGCAAGAACTACGATGGGGACGTGCAGTCGGACTCGGTGGCCCAGGGTGAGAAAGTGGCCCAGGATCCTCCTTACCCTTTTCTCTGGTTCTGATCTTTTGGCTGTCCCAGACACAAATGCCAACACCCGTTACCCTTGTTGTTATAGTGGAAGGATGCTAAATCACTCCTTTATGCCTTAGTACAATTTGATATGAAGTTTGCCGGGAACAATTGTTCTCTTTATGGTTAAGATTGAGAATTTAATCGATAGACAATTTAAGATTGCCACGTCCATCTGCTGTCAAATATATTTGCTTCCAAAGTGTTAGGTTTTGACTGTCACTAATTCTCAGCTAGTTAAAATAAGTAGAGCAGTTTGTAGAGCAACTTGTGTTTTGTGCGTATGCCATGGATTGTACTGGGTAGAGTGACATGAAGTCTGAGGTGTCCCTGTCCTCCTCCTCCTCCTCCTCCAGGCTATGGTTCTCTGGGCATGATGACCAGCGTGTTGATCTGTCCTGATGGGAAGACGGTGGAGGCAGAGGCAGCCCACGGCACGGTGACCCGGCACTACCGGCAGCATCAGCAGGGAAAGGAGACCTCCACTAACCCCATCGGTGAGAGAGAGACTAGCACGCGTGCACACAGACACT
>JAOVYW010074297.1:0-18512 GCA_025775045.1 Hiodon tergisus
GGCACATGAATGTTACAACATTCTCTTATACATTTAAATTATCCCTATATTGAATTAACAAAATATTGTTAACAGGCAATGGAATCTAAAACATGCCTGCCAATAATTAGAGTAAAACACAATATTTGTTATGAAGTTATTGTCTGAGAATGTCAATAATATAAAATGTTAGGATGTTTTTTTGCCCCCCAAGTGGCTGAGTCAGTAAAGGTGCTTGCCCTATAAAGGCACAGACTGTGCCCTATGAGCTAATTTCATTAATTGATTGTGACCGGGAGAGTATAGAGGTAAAGAAGAATTTGCAGGTCACCTGTTGGGTAAATTGGCAGGGTCAGCTTGTAGCTAACAAGAGTCTCCTATCTCCTGCAGACTTGCAGTTCTATTGAGAGTACTGTGCCTCCCATGTATTGGTACTGAAACTTTCATGCGTGTTGTGCAGCCTGCAGAGTGGAAAAGAAATAGGTGGCCTGAAGGCAACTAGAACTGGAGGGGAATGGTCCTACTTCCTCACCCTCCCCTTTGTGGTGATGAGCTGAGATGCGTTAACAATGTTGGCAAAAAAACACAAACATATGGGGTGATGCCAAGAATGAAAGGAAAATGTTAGGAATTTGGGTTCAATTAAATGCATATGTTGCAGTTTACAAATTAAACAGAACTTTGAAAATAAATAATAACAGAGAGCCGAATTTTAAATGATAAAATTGAGGACAAAGTGCTGTATAATAGGATTCCTTGTGTCTGAATTCTTCCTGTTTTAACAACACACTTAATTAACAAATTAATATGAAAGTTTAAAGCTTTTGAAAGTTAATGGTGACTCATCAATAGCTCATATTCTGCAAAATAATGGAACTAATTATCCATGTGGAAGGATCTTTCAGTCATATATAAATTGTCCACAACCACTTATCTAATCCAGCATCACAGGGTGCCGGAGCCTAACCCAGCAGACGCAGGGCGGGATGCAGGTCACACACAGGACAGGACGCCAGTCTGTCATAGAGCAGGAGACATACTGACAGACACAGCCACGCCCACACACAGGGCCAATTTTACATTTGCATTAGAAGTCAGGATGAGGCAAAAACGCTATCTGCTTTGCCACCATGCCGGCCTGGTCTGAATTTAAACAATCAAAATCCAAGGTTTAATTACACTGTAGAGGGGGCACACAGCTGAAATACACTTTTCAGGAAATAGGTTCTTATTAGCACTTCTTTCAAATCTCAATCATATTCATTACAACGAATATATATATATATATATATATACACACACACACACACACATTGATGTCAAAATTACATTAAATCTCTGATCTGCCTCTGTACTACTAAAAACTGACTCCTATAAATGTCAGTATAAAAGGTAAATGTACCACACTGATTGATTAAATCTTTGATATTTTTAAATACATGTTAAGATATTGCACAGAAGCCTGAAATTTTTAGGATCTTAGAAAAACCTACATTTACCTATATATAATTTGACCTCACAATGGCTTTCACGATCCACTGATAACAGAGAAACAGACATGTACATTTTTCAACATTTGTAACGCATGCTAAGACGAAACTAAAAATAATTATAATAATTGTTTTTGTACAGTAGTTTCAAAAGGCATAAGAAACCCTTATAGTATATTAGGAAATACATATGTCCGAGTTAAAATTAATTAAATTGCACAACCAAGATGTGGTGGCTCTCCAGTAATAAGTACAACATAGGCAATAGGCAATGTAAAGTATTACATCTTCCATTATCCCTCAGTTCACAGTTACGTTCATGTGCTGCTAACCTAATTACCAAAGGGAAGCACCAGGGGGATTGAAGATACAGAATACATGCTCAACACAGGGAGAAATGGGGAACAAATAATGTGAGCACACAACTAATAGGCACCACTGTGAGGTAATCCATTTAAACTCGTTTTGGTAGCGGTACGCCCAGTGCTGCGATACTGTAAAAACACATTATCGGTCGTAACAAACGTATACCGGCAAATATACTGGCACGGAGCGCTTTTTTTCCGGGTAAACCAGAGGGCGGAAGCACAGGTGGATGGCGGTAGGGACGTCGGCCTCTCTGGGCCTACTGGACGCGTCGACAGTAGTAGCCGAGGACTTTGCACTTCTCACAGAGGTGCTGAGGGTGCTCCTTGCTCTGGTCAGAGACATCTAGGCCGTCAGGTTTCTCTAAGGGTCGCTGAAGAGAGGAGTGAAGACAACTCATGAACAAGCTGTACATCTTGAGTGTTAAGAGCTGACTTAACTCGGTTGTTGACATCTAGTTTTTAATGTCAGGAAAACCGAAATCAGTTTTGCCACATATAACGATTAGAATTTTGTTCTTTACAGATTCTGTTATAAATTGCGAGTTTGGTAAAGTACTTTGCTTAATAACAGCAGAAATATCCCACCCAGTGTGCTTGGTTGTTCCTGGATCTGGTGCTCTAAACCAGTGGTGCTCAACCCTGATCCTATAGGAACCCAATCCAGGAGGATCCACCCACAGGGGTCCCCCCCAGGGTCGAGCACCACTGCTCTAAACATTAGTAAGTCAGTTTGCCCAGGTCACATGAGTGAGTGTTCGTACTGCACTTCTGCTGTTGTTATCAGCATAGCAAGGGCCATTACAGTGGGAACCATATCCTTTCAGACTCATCCTCTGTCTTAGTCACTCTAATATCAAGATAGATGAAAAACTTAACAAAAAAGATCCATATTAAGGGTTTGAATTTAGCCATGGCAATAAAGATGAAGTTCCCTTGGTATTAAACCTTGAGACCAAAGTTTTTGTCAAACCTAGGCTCTACTTCCCGAGCAGTCGTATAAATACGGGAACAAGATTTACACACTGTGACTTAAAGCACAGACAGGCACCGTCAGACTTGTTGATAAAAGCCAGCATCCAGGCTGAGAGCAGCGAAAGGATCCCTGGGAGTATGGGACTCTTTCAGGCCAATCACATAAACAATTTGGATGGCTATCATAAACAATGCCTCTGCAATCACCCTACATCAATTTTTATGTTTATTTTTTTATTTTATTAAATGGGCCCTGATTCCATAGTGCTATAGTTGTCTCACAATAATGTATGTCACCGACTAATAGCAAACTTGAACTTGTCATTTATAAGTTGATGTTTACATCTTGGAAGTATCTATTAAACAACCTAGAATATGTTTTTCAGCTGTTTCAGATGTTTTTAATGGTAAAACATTCTTCTCGGGTTCAACTCTTGGTTTTTAATATAAACAAATTTAGCTGATTTCAGGTGATGGAAACTATACGCAACACACAATGAGACACCAAAAATGTGGAAACCATGCTTCCTGTCCTTCTGCGTAATACAGAAAGCACCGGTGCTGGGCTTACAGGGATATCCGACAGACAAAAGCCAGTCACCACAGGGCTATTCCTGCAGCGTGCCGATTGCCCTAATCGCACATGGCGAGATACCTGCTTGTGTGGGTACACATTGATGTGGCACTTAATACATTCTTGTCCCATGTTGGCCCAGGAATTTCCACTCATCCACTTCCTCTTACACTTGGGACACTTGTACTCTCCGAAGCAACGCTTTTTCCCCTGGTACGGAGTCAGACCTTCCCCTTTTGGTCGTGCCTGGAGAAACATAGACACACGTAAAAAGTATTTAAATGAAGGATCCATTCAAAAATTTTGGACAGATATTGTGCAATACATGGCAAAATCCTATGTGAATGATGTCAACAGTAATCATCTGCATCTGATTCATTCCATTGTGTGCCAACAATTTAAATCACCAGGGGCATGCCCAATGTGCTAGGTCATCCTCTCCTCCTCCTCTCAGTATAAATAAAAACACCTCCCTAGGTTACTAGGGGGGACTAGAGTTACCCCTGGCTATCATATCGCCCCAGACCCACTTCAAAAGACACCCTAAGGCCAGCCACCCTCGCCCTGTAATTCTGGGGGCCTGGTCCACCCACAGGACAAGGGGAAATACATCCACAGCCCTTTTATTAATCAGGCCCATCCTTCTCACCCGGCATGGAACAAATTGGAAAAGGCCTATGCCTGGAGTACATAAAGGGGCACCTCCTGCCCTAGGAGCCCCATATACTGCCACATAATAAGGAGCATTTTTAACAATAATGAATCACCGCTTACTGCTTTGGTGGGATATTGTACAAGTAATAGAACAGAAAACGGTGCCCTGACGTTGATCAGCTGTGCAACCTGATCTCAGCAGTTTTTGATGTTTGTCCAACAGCACTTGTAAGTCTTATATAAGTCTAAAACTTAAATCTAAAGCTGCCATCAGATGCATGAGACCAGGTTGCAGCTGATGAACTTTTATTTTCAATTAGTTATACCATTTTTTTTTTTTGGAATGTATGAAGAGTGCAAACTTGATGGGAGTCAAACCATCAGAGCTATTATGTTCTACTTTCAGATCTGGTTTTACAAAAGGCCTGGTTTAATGAGAAAAACCTGCCTCAAATCCCAAGACGTGGGAGGCAATCCATATAGGAAGTTACACTGAAAAAACACATGCTGTGGTGAATCGGTGGGCAGAGGGGGAGGGTCGGTGCCTCGCACCCATTAATTACGGAATTATCACCTGGATCTGGCCCATATTGTAAACCGGGGCCGGGCGAAGGATTTAAAAGTCTAGGAGCAAGTCTGTTCTGGGCTGCTCGGGGTGAACCTGACTGAGGCTGATGCAGTCAGGGTGTGGACTGATAAGAGTGTATGTCGAGTGGTGAGTAGAGAGTAGTGAGTATTGAGCATTGAGTATTGAGTATTGTGTATTGTGAACTTGGTCTGGATTTATTTTTGGATTTAAAAATAGCACAAAACCACAAAAAAGCAACATTACATTTCTGTGGGTCCATGACTTTAAGTGCAAACAATCCCCTGGGTTAGCGCCCACAATACCTAAAATTTTATTCTCCAGAATAAGTAATGCATACCTGAGGGATGTAGGAATGCTTATTGAAATTTGTGGATCTATCGTGTTTGGTTAAACTGGCTTCTAATACAATTACAAACATTCCGGTCAGTTAAACTTCTGTTATACTTCTGTGGAAAAGGGAAATAATTTAATCAAATTCAAACTAAGAATGAATGGAATGTCGCAGGCTGAATTAAATTATTTCCCAGTATCATCATTTTAAAACGACACAGCAGTTTCTAACAAAAAACACCCTCCAATACACAAGGTTTATAAAAACACTTCTAGCCTGGTACGGTGTGTATAGTGTATTTATGTCCTCCATAAATATAAGGGCGGTTTATCTTATGGGATGGTTAGCTGTCGCCAGTGCTGCTGTAGAGTGGGATTGTGTTACTGTGTGATGTCTTGCCTTTATGACTTGGCTGTGCATGGAAATTAGCCACTGGAATTCTCTCCTGTTTGTACTCCTGTAGGGTTGCGATTGGATAAAGCAATAGAAAAAGCTTCTAGTTACCGGCGTTTTTTGTGACGCATAGTTTTCTTCTATGGTCGGATGGAAATGAATGGATGTGGGGTAATTACCTCAGGGTAGGGCCAGGAAAGGTAGGGCCAGAAGAGACTGTTAACACCCTGACACCCGAGCATTCATCAACACCGTCAGTGTTTAGGCTGACACGGAGCACACCTCCTCTACCAGACCTCAGCACAGCTGTCCTCACATTGCTGGGACAACTCCGGTATCTGTGTTTATCCATCACAGTGTGTTACATTGTATAAATAACATTGTGCTGAAACAAAGCCAAATAATTTACAGATGTCCTAAAGACGCGTCAGGGAGGCAATGGGTTAACAGGCTTTAAAACTTTAAATGAACAGAATAAAACGCATTTGATTTGAAGTGAGCCCACCCCCTCCAGCTGCGCTCTCTAAGGACACTGAAGGAGGCCCAAACCTAGCAGATCGACCAACGAGCCAAACCTCCCTTCAACAGGACAAATACCATCGCTGTATAGTCATCACACCCAGCTGGACCGACCCCCCCATCAAGCCATACTGGAGACTGGAGAGAGGGAGGAAATCAAATCCAGATGAACTCTGCACTGGTAGAGCAAACTAAACCCATTATAAAGTCAATGGGCTGTTTTGAATTAAGTTATAGGTTAGTAAAAATGTTGAGGCCACAGGCAAAATAGATTGAGTCCATTATCACAGTAAAACACAGATTACTGGCCACATAATGGACTGAAAAGTACATTTTGGAGCCTTGCACTTCTGCAAGCCTAAGATATTAGGTTGATAGTCCAGTATCTTATTATTCGGTGATGTAAAACAATACACAGGGTTCCATTGTTTTCATACTGAGCACCAGGTCTGAAGAATATTCTTAATTTAGTGCTTTGAATGAAAAGCAGATTCCACAGCTACATGTCCAAATTTCCAGCAGTGGCAGGTATCTTCCACTGGGAGGTGCTGCATGAGAATAATGGAGGTGGTCATTATCCCACCGTCGCATCTTCCCTCTCCAAGGCCCACACTGACTCGCTGCCACAAATGACCCAGTCAGGCAACCCTGTCTTCCTGCTGGAGGAAGCAACCCGCTGTTGACCCAGCAGAACAAACAGACACAGTCATGCATCTAGGTAAAAGGAGGTAAAACCACGGTCATAGCACAAGTGGAGGTTTGTATAAATATGTAAAACTACAGAATGAAAATGGTAATCTGTGAAATAACCTGCCCAAGAAGGTTATATATCAAACGTTAATGCAAATAGTATTGATATTGCAAATTGCCTTTAGAATAAAATGGTATGATATCAAATAGGCCATTTTGGTTTTTATAAATGTATTTATACATTGGCCAAGAAGTTTAATCATTTTGTAAAGGCACTTTATAAATGTTGCCAAATAATGTTCCATCATTCCTTGATTATTTATTAATGAAATTCCAAACAGATCATGGACATTTCAAGACGATGGCTAGTTTGGGACAATGCCGTTTAAATTCAAACTGTATCCGTGAGAGCCTTTTATTTATTTTTTATTTATTTTTTATATTTATATTGTCATTTGTGTTCCCTTTTAAAAGTTTATTTAACTTCAATACAATTTTATTTCTTATTTGTTCTCAGTTCTTTTAATTTACAATTTTATTAGTTTTCTAGGAAAACATTTTTGGAGATTCAGGTCCTTATTGCAATGATGCCAAACATCTAAGAGTTAGCTGTGAAGCAAGTGAAGAGATCATATCACAACATAAACAGACTTTGAAGCACAGCGCTGTCTAGAGTGTACCGTGAGAAAATCTGATTGCCAATAAAGAGCCAGCAGATGGCTTTCCTTAAGGCTTAAGTACAATAAAAACATAGTCGCCCATCATCTAGGTTTCTGTCTACTGAAAGATCACAGGGTTTTATAAATGCATGCTGGCTAGTATGACAATCTCAGTCAACTGCTCCAAATAAGTCTCTATGTAACTTTCATTACATACTATTTTCTATTAGTACTGATAAAGTGAGCCAGTGTTTCTTGGACTGCTGGGTCCTTGGGTAAGACAGCTCTCTTTTTCATGCTTGTTAAACCACACAAGAGTGGTAGGGGAACAGGTGTGCTGTCAAATGACAAATCTGGACTCTCGTAGGGGCTGGGTCTTTTCATGTCCTGAATAGAACCTTCAGCTTGTTCAATATTAATTAAACTAAACAGTTCACTGGGCCAAGCAAACTAAGAAAAGAAAATAGTAAACCTTTTTATTTAGTGCTGTACACACACGTGTGTGTGTGTGTGTGTGTGTGTGTGTGTGTGTGTGTGTGTGTGTGTGTGTGTGTGTGTGTGTGTGTGTGTTTGGGGGGGTAATTCCTTTGTTCATTCCAAAGCAGACAACTTTCATATGCACAGTAAATTGAGAAAAAAAGATCATGTTTAATCTTTATTATATTCAACAGCATAGCATGCTACTCTTACCTAATTTATCTAATATATTATGCGATCTACCACATATTTTAGATCTCCTTACAGATCAATCACGTATTCAGAATTCATGAAGTGCATGCCTTTTCTGCATATCACATTTTCTGAAGTAATAAAAATTGACACTTTTTCAGAGGCCTGGCACATAAGGTCATTTTAAATTAAGTCTTATCCCCAAAGGTTTTTTTTTTATTATTATAAATTAGAACATTGCAAAAGCAACTGATGTTTTTTCAACTATTGCACATAGCGTTGGACTATTTCCTGATTTGTGGTTAAGCCCACGGGGAGGTTGGCTGGTCTTTGCCAGCATCTGGAAACTATTAGAGTAAACAATGGAGTCTTCCATGCTAGGACCCTGTCTTCGGGTCCAGCAGGATTTAAACTCAGCGAACACAGGACCAGAAAACAGAATCCAATGGAACTGTGTGGTTAGAGACTCCAGTTTGAAATGCTCGAGTGCCCAGCTACTCTTTACTTGTTTTGTTTCCATTTTTCTCCTCTTCGACTTATCTTTCGAAAAGACATCGAACTAATACGGCGGCTGATGTCTTTAGTGCCCTTGTTCGCCAAGTGCATTTCTGACTTGTAAACCTGAGACCCGACAGATGTATCTCAATTGCTATTTTTACAGATGTCGGCTTCCACCGAGCTAATCGGCCATCTGCCGCTAATCGATAATAAAATGCTTTACCAGATGTGGTACACAACACGTTTTGCTATTTTTAGAATATCGCGCATCATATTTGCGGAAACACATCTGAGGCCCCGTGTCATCATCACTATTACCTACTGTGGAAGAGCCTTATTCTCCAACGTTTTATCAGCCAGTAGTTAGAAATATTCCCGCTATGGTGGTTGGGAATCTCATGTAAAGCTAAAGAGCGTATTCCCTCTTTAAAATCCCTGTCTTTAATTACCTTGAGTAGCCTCAGCATGCACCGGTGTATTATAATTTCTGGGTCGGCTTGCTATATACATTTACTGCTGTTTGTGTGGTTTATTATAATAATGAACATATTTACTGCACATATCTGCCTGCTCTCAGTGTAAAGGTTTGAACCAACAAAAGACTAGTTGGTTAGCATTGTGGTCTCGCTAAGTTGACTGTTATTGATAAACACAATTTAATTGTGTTTACTATTTAATTGTGATGTTTTACATCGACTGCATTGATGTATCGATATAAATTATACGTGAACAGAATTTCCTCAGTTTACTGAGTACATCACATAATGATATCACGTAGTGATACCTCTTAATCAAATACTAACTTCAAATTGAAAATGTTTGCAGCGTGAAAGTATACTAGCATTTGAGCTGCAATGTTGTGAGACTGTTGGAACTGTCTGTAAATACTAAAACAAATGAATAAACTTGGAGCTCTGTTTGGACAACACATTAATTTCTGCCTTTATATTGCCCACAAACAGCTTCTGTTTCTTTGACACAGGCACCAACACCGTTGTTACCAAATATAAAATCCAACTTTATTAGGAGAAGGCAAAACTGTACCCATTAGAACATCCTAGGGCTAGATAAGATTGAGGTGGCATAGTTGGGAGATACATGGATTTACTAGTTCATCTTTAATTAGTTCATCTGTAAGTGAGCTCTCACTAGCCATATACAAGTAATTGAATGAGTTACCATACTCATATCAGTGTACATGAGTATCTTCCATTCTAGCCATACTCACATTAGTATGAATGAGTGAGCTCCACATTAACCATACTCACATCAGTATTAATGAGTGTGCTTCCCACTAAACATACTCACATCAGTATTAATGTGTGTGCTTCCCACTAACCATACTGAGCATAATGCTAACCCAAAGTAAGTTAACAAGCTCCATGCTAACCATACTCACATCTGTATGAATGAGTGAGCTCCACACTAGCCATGCTCCCATCACAATGAGTCCTTCACCTACTACCATTTTACTTATGGCCATTGTATTTCAGTTGTCAAATGTAAAAGAATACTTTGGGTAATGAAAAAATAAGGAGGAAAGTAGTATTTAGAAATTTTTGTAATCAGTAAGAGTCTGTAAGTGTGTTTTCTTTTATAATCTTATACTCTGATTATTTCAACATTGATCAGAAAGATCCCTGTAGTGAATTACAGCCTGACAAGTAATGCTTTAGGGCAAAGCTTCAGCAAAAAGTCTTTGAAAAAGAAGAACAAGGACAAGATGAACTGAAATATTTAGAGACCCTTCTATAACTGAGGAGAGCTTTGTGAGGAGCATTCTACCCCATTCATCGCAGTCAATTCAACATAAACACACACTGGACTTTTTACGTGAGTCCTGACATTCTCATTCTGCCTTTATATCTAGAACTGGGCAGATCTTTAAATTTTTTCCAGATTTACAAGGCCTCCAGGATCATCAAATCATTCAGTGACCCCGCCTGCCCCGTGGATGGGAACATTGTCATCCTAGAAAGGTAGAAATGTTTCACCATGGGATAAAGGTGATCACTCAGAATAACTTTGTAATGATTTGCAGTGACTCCTCCCTCTAAGGGGGCAAGTGGACCTAAACCATGCCAGAAAAATGCCCCCCACAGCATAACAGAGCCTCCTGGCCCCCTCAATGTAGTTTTTTCCTTTAATTTGTCACCTATCTGTATCATTATTTGTTTTCAGTAGAAAATCATACTGGTCATGCTCTTGTGGATATACCTGCTTTATCCATGTGTGTACACCAAACACGAGAGCAATGTACATTATTGTTCACTTCCAACAAAGGGAAGTACCTGTCCCGCTCTCCCAACAAATCCAAAGGAAACACAGTATTCCTATACAGACCACAGAACAGCCGGCAGGAAAACCACTTATTTATTGTTTCATAGCAATTTCCTTTTAACGGAAGGGACTGCATGGTCTATCTCTGCTGTCTGCTGGCTGTACACTTCTGCAGCACTGTCAGACAAATTGATACGTGATCACAGGCTACATTAGCTTAATGTACCTGTCATTTCAATGGACATCTTGACAACACCAGACTGTTGTGATCAGGCATTGTTTATGTGGACTGAAAGTGAATGCTGACAGAATGTTCTGACACATAGTATGTTATAATTAATTAACTATACTGTTATAGTATGTTGAATTATCTTATTTACAGCTTATTGAGTTCAATTTTTTCATATTAGAAGAGCCTCTATCCAGCTATTGGTACTTGTGTTCTATACTGTGTTCAGCTCAGATATTGGCCCAGTCTTCTGAACACAGCTCTTCAGAGGAACAACATCACTGGCACAACAGTGCACCTTTCAAAATTCAATCTGCAATGGTAGGAAAGCGATGAGGGGAGTTATTTTGCCAGCGGAAAAAATGAAACACATTTTACATTGTCTGCCAGGCACACCTAACCTTCCATGAAATGATGCTTGGCACTCTGCAGACCAGCATGGCCATTTGTGACATTCTTATCGCAGACTTCGTGTCCCACAGGGCCACTGCACCGCTGCCACAGTAATTTCCATGTTTGATTCACGTGAAACTGAGCGTGAGGCAGGCTGCGTACTGACGGAGGCGTCCCTTGTTCTGTAGAGCAACTGGCCCTTCCACTGACTGAAGACTTGGCATCACTTAACTTAATCTCATGAAAGGAAAAGAGAAATGTACACCTAGAGTCTGCATGAGAATGCAGTCTCCGATCTGGAGCGCTGTGTTTGTTTTGGCAGGGGTCCAATCTTCCAGGCATGCTTTACTGACTCTTAGTAGGACCAGGAGACCATCGTCTCTGAAAATTATACTTTTTTGTACTTTGCAGTGAACTAGATATGGATTCATTTGATTTATTTGCTATGTATTTACAAACAATGAATATGAATTATATGTGTGCCATGCAACAAATGGTGAGTAAGTTACTACAAGAAACATACACACTAAAATTGGACTAAATAATGCTACCATATTAAAGAAGTAGAGAAGATATCGGTTTAGACGAATAGAAATTTAATAGATACAAAATGATAAAACTGCAGATGTTAAAGTGGTTGGGACTGAAGGAAGTCCCAAAATACCATCACCCCTATGTTCCTCATTCACGTCATAATTATTATCATCTAATCTGGCAGTCACCCTTATCCCGAGTCATTCCCATGCATACATTCCAGGAATATTTCCCACCTGATATCCGTTAAATCCTTTTTTTATTTCTCCGAAGCACAGTTTCATAATGGAATCTGACAGGCTTTCATTAAATTGTTTAGTAGGCTCTGAAGAGCTCCCCGTCTTACCTGGGGACAGTCTTTAATGTAGTGTCCCTTGTTGAAGCAGAGATGGCACAGGTAGTTTGCTGGAGGCCGTTTGCTGGGCTTGCGTGTTTCCGAAGAGACAGAGAGGTCAGAGAAATGGTCTGCCAGGGAGCTAAGTCCCTCCACGATGTTGTTGGGAGAGCCATATGGAGAGGAACTTTTGTACAAGCTGGTATTCACAGCCTGTAGGGGACATAAACATGTGTAGTGCTATAATCAATTTTTGGTTTGAAATAATGATTTACTTCTATTGCAGATATTAACATAGTCTCACTCAGTGTTTTTTTCCCCCAGTAGAATATGCACTGTGATGGCATAAGAGTCTTTTCTCTCTCCAGTGTTTTTAAGATATTCAGTGATACACTACATGATTGGCCAAGAGACATAACCTAGAAATGCTTTATTAAAAAAATCCCACAAAAATGTACTTAGTAACCATAACTGGCTAGGTACTACTCCTTTCATTAAGTTCTCAGACATTCATCTACTGAGTAAAATGTAAAAAGAAAGTTTTAACAACGTGCCGAGTAATATGTTCCATTGTGTTGAAAACCCGTCACTCAATGCACTGATTGGGACTTGATTGGTTGTTAAACTGTTAATAATGACTCTGTTATCCATTAACTTCATATTATATACAATATGCCTTCAAATATTGTAGCCTTCTCACCCAAACACAGGCTGAAAACTATGTGCTGGATTTTGCAGGTTTAAAAAGTATAACCGGGAGAGTGCCACAATTGTCAGAGAACCTCTTGAGTTGGGTTAAGTTGGAATCAGTGAAATTTACATTAATATTATTGAGTCCTAAGAATCTCCATCACATGATTCACTAATTTATATGTCATTGAATTACCTTAATCCCATGTGGATGGAATTCTCCCTTACAGGAAACTGTAGGATGTAATGCTGTTGAAAGTGCCACACTCACCATGCCTTACACAGAAATGATTTGCAATGTGAGGGGGGAAAAGGTCATTTAAACATGAACGTTTGAGGAAATAACTACCATGACCTGGGGTGGCATTCAATTTATCTTCGTTGCACAAGTGCTTCAATCCTAGCATGTTTTTGAAAGGGCACATAACGTAAACTAAATAATGCAGCTCATAAAGTAAAGTAAATGAGTTTTTGCAGTCTAAATGATAATATATGGAGCTATAATGAATCAAAGCAATGCATGGATTTTATATGGAGCAAGTGGATGCATCTCATTCTCTGGGAATGATACAATTACATCCCATATAATCCACAGATTGGTGTATTTTTTTATGTTTGAAGTGCAGTGTCAACAGCATAGGACAAGTGTGGGCAATACCAATTTCCGAGGGTCTTTATTTCCAATTTCCTTTTTGACTCACTTATACCTGGATCACAAAGTTCTCAGACTTTTTTCCCTACAGAAAATGGACAGAATGAGCTGGATCTCAATGAACACTCACGTTCAGGATATAAAAATCTGAGCTTTTTTTATGAACATATGTTGTTTTTAATCGGCCATTATTTCCCCCCAATTTGAAATACCAATTATGTACTTAAGTCTTGGCTTACGGCAAAAATCTCTGAAACCACCATCGAAGGAGCCCCAGGTGGTTCCTCCAACCCACTAGTCTGACAATTATTTTACACCCCGTAGGCCACACAACCCTATACAGGAGGTTCAGGGCCGGCTCGAGACTAGACACGTCCCTTCAACAGCAAAAACAATACATGTTTTTTTTTTTAATCATTCAATGCATATAAATATAGACCAGTTCTCATTGTGTGACTTATCAATCCAAACTCAACTAAACCCACTCCTGTTGAGGACAGCCACTTGTTTCATCCAATTCAGAAATTCTAACTGTGTTTCTGTATGAATAATACTAATTTCAATGAAGTATGGCATCAGAAAATAAATAAATCTACAGTGGTCTTTTTCTGTCTTGGCTTACCAGCACTATCTCCAGCAGCTACATGTGGTGGGATTATAAGAACAGGAGGCTACTTCGATCCATCCACTTCCCAGTCACTTTGGTTTAGCATGCTTTAGGTCACACAGCCCATACAGTATGCTCAGCGGCTATTCAAGGAGAAGCACGTCCCTGACAGAAAGCACCGCTAGCCCGCAGGCACAGAGGAAGCCGGAGGGGGGAGGTTCACTGTTCACTAGTTACACTTCTGAATCATCTGATGTACCTTGGAATCTGACTATCATGTGTAATGCCACTCAGATAATCTTACGGATATCAAGAAGTTTTGAATTTGTTTGATAATAAATACAATAATGAATATACCTTATTGGAATGGTCCATTTTCATATCAAAGGTACATAATAAGTGATCAGTAATCGTTTCCATGCATTCGCTCAATCCTTGAGTGGTGTTTCTTTGTTACCGCCGACCATAAACCCAAACCCTCCACATTGGTTTTGAGGCACCGCCCCCCGACCCATCAGCAGAATAAACCGATAAGCTTGTACTAACTAACGCATTCAACGCCACTAAGTTGACTAGAGTCACTGCTATACAGACACCGGAAACACTGCAGGTTTTCGAGTAACGGTAATGGCCTGCACTGGAATCGCTTTCTGTGCGCACCTAGACATTCAATTCCTGTACCCTACTCTTTAGCCTACATTAAATAAATTAATCACTTTTTAATTATTGATTTAATGATTTAAAAATACATTTTCTTTTACTTTATATATTTGTATATATAGATTACGTTAAGCATTATTGTTTGAATATATTGCAAATATTAAAACGTACACTGTGACACGAAAATGTTTAAAATCTTTACAGTTCAATACCCAAATATCATGACGGTGTTATAAAAAAATAAAAGAAAAATCAGCAAAAAATGAAAGCCAAGTACAAAACCTACCGCACGGCTTCCCTATTCAAATACACGACGATAAGCATAGCTGTCATCTATATTTACTAGGCTTAAAATGAATTTTAAAAATTTAAAAACCTAGAAATGTCGAGGCAATTAGGAAAGTATAAATAATCATGAAAAAACTCTCTAACCTCATTCCTTTGGAGCTGAAAGAAGTTGTTGAGATAGTTGGAATTTAGAGAGGAGCTTGTGTCAGCAGCGGTAGGATTGGGGAAGTTTAGATCCGGATGGGAAGAGTTTGGCTCTGGTCTGAACGCGTCGAAGGCGCTGGTCTGGCGAGTGTCTTGTAAAGAGAGGTAGACCCAGTTTAGAAGCTGTGCGGGCTGGTAAACAGAAGCACTGGCGTCTAAGGCAGACAACAAGCTCATCTTTAAACTCCTTTGTTTGGTTCTCCACCGTTGGTTTTAGGTGAGTCACAATTTATTACTCGTTGCTTCTTAATTTCCACTTTCCTTAAATGAAGGTTCTCCCCTCCAATCGGTTATTTATTCCCTCAAGAGTTCTATCCTCGGACTTGGATCCTAATCCATAGCGCTACGAACTTGCAAAAGTAATCGCTCTGACAATATAAAAAGTTTTAAACTACAGCCTGAGATCCGCTATCCCTCTTTATTTGCCCTGGAACAGCTCGAATCTCATTACATATTCTGCTGTACGTCACAGGGCAAGAACGCGAATAAGCGAAAGATTATCAGTTTATTTGCATAGTTACATATTCATTGACAAGGTAATCGGAAACATGCTTTCATATTAAGCAACATATTTCCACTCTTTACCCGTGGAACCCGCATATACACAGAATATTTATGGGTACAGCTGAGCAGATCATAACAGTAATGGGTGAAGGGTAAGGACTGAAAGTTCTGTTTCAAGTTAATATCGAAACGCTACTGCTTCAGTATACAGTGACTTCCAGTCAAATGTGTTTTGGACGGAGAAAAAAAAGACAGAAAGAAGTCTAGTGTTAAGAATGAGTGAAAGCTGCTCCCCTAATTATGTGCCTGTTAAATCCCATTAGTTACATTTTACATTACGTATAATAGGTAAAACTAAAACACTTTTTATTAAACTGAGATACCCAGATTTAATTATGTTAATTAATTATATTTTTATTCAGAAGAAATTCTAAATAAAAGTCTAATTAATTATGATTAATTATTAATTACTTCATACCTCTATATACCTACAATACACATACTACACAAGTTTAATGTTCTCTTATAAACTTACTTCTACAAAGTTTGTATATATAGACATTAACATTCACATAATCAGTTTTTTAATACATATTTCCCCTTGTGACGCAATAACAAAGCTTCTCTAAATATTTTCCCTGACAGCGTAAATTCCCTTCCTATGGAGTTTTATATTTTTATTTCAGCAGCAGTTATTTTGTTATTTCTTGCACAGCCTCATAAATTAGATTTGTATCTGTGTAAGTATAAGTATCAAGATGCAGAGCATGCAATGAAGTAATGGATACTTAGTTAATAGTCTTAGTCAATATCAAAGACATCAATGCATCCTGGAATTTGAGTGACATTGCCTTGTGAATTCCACTGATTAACCCCAAGGAGACAAGTAAACTAATGGCTTTGGCTGTTTAACGACAGGTGAGATTGACTGACTTGTGCATCAATTATGACCACCCACCGTTATCTCAAGAATTTGGTATTTTAAGTTTTGGTGTGTGGTGGTAGAGGTTAGTACAACGTTATCAGCTGCACTGGTGTATTTTCTTTCATTTGGCAGAGCTCAAAACTAAATAAACTGTGAATTTATTTTAATTACTACTGTTCCAACTGCTAATTTAGTATTCAGAGTATAACATATTCTGTTATGTTGTTTGGTACACCATATAATTATTTAATTGCTAGTGTAATTACTAATAAATAAAAAACAAATGCCATATAAATAACATCTTGAAACAAATTTTAAAATAATGTAAACCCTTTCAATATAACAACAACAGGGGAGGTTCAGCCTCCTCTAATGTTGATACAGCCAGCTTCCATGCAGCTGCAGTATGTTAGGATATCTATTGTATATCCTGGAACATTTATTCTAAAACATTTGTTTCCAAACAAAATTCACTGTTATAATAAATAATATTCTGCTTAAAATTTTTATGTACTCTTTTTGAAAACAGCTATTTACCTGGACAGAAAAATATAGGGAAGTGGTTATGGTATTGTAAGATCAATACATTTTGTGTCCAGATCATAGCAGAGGCACTGCTGTCCTACTTAAAATGAAGACCTGAAAGAAAATATTGGATCAGTGCGTATTCTTAGTAGACAGATTGTCTGTTGAGAAGGTTTCCGAAGTGTGAGTATTGTACACTATTACGTTGTAAAGCAATTTTTATTTTTGTTTTCTAATTACAGAAACTTATATATGAAGAAGTACTTTTACAACTCCCGAAGAACGTATAGACTCCTCATTATGTGACATCACTGTCTTCCTCTGGTGTCTGAGGATGCTACACTCTGTGGTCATTTTAGCATGACAGTTGTGGCTCGGTTTATCCTAAGCAACACCACATAGAACAATGCTCAAATAGAATGCCCATTGATGGACTACAGCAGGCATACATGTCAAAGAACATTCTTCCCCCCATGGATTAACTATAATGCACAACATTCTTATTGTGATTTATTTTCTGGCCTTCCTTGAGACCAACATTACCTACAATGCAACCACAAATACAGTTAGTTCTTATTTAACCAACTGGCTGTGTATTTTGCAACATTTGCAAGGTTGTTGCTGACTTACTGTGTCACTTATTACAGTGGCTATGTCCAATATCCAGCCTCAAAAACCCTAAAACCTTAAAATTGGGATTAGGCTTTTGAAATAAATATTGAAAGACAGACATTCCATTCAGTTTCAATCCTTGTGTTTTAAGTAGGCGTGTTTTTGACATGTCGTGATGTCATCAAAAGTATTTACAGTTGTGCTCAAAAGTTTGCATACCCTTGGAGAAGTGGTAATACATGTACAATTTTTAAAGAAAACATTAGTGAGCTGGCAAAACGCATTTATTTTATTTCTTATGGGATTCATATTCAACTGTAGGTTATAACAGAATGGCACAAATCAGAAAACAAATCATGGCAAGAAAGGGAAAAAAATGAAATGACCCCTGTTCAAAAGTCTGCAAACCCTAAGTTCTTAATATTGTGTATTGCCCCCTTTAGCCTCAATGACAGCATGCAGTCTTTTGTAATAGTTCTCTATGAGGCCCCAAATTCTTGCAGGTGGTATAGCTGCCCTTTCGTCTTGGCAAAATACCTCCAGGTCATGCAAAGTCTTTGGTCGTCATGGCCTTGTGCTGGGTCATTGTCGTGCTGGAAAGTCCAAGAGCATTCCATGCACAGCTTTCGTGCAGAAGAATGCAAATTGTCTGCCAGGATTTTCTGATAACATGCTGCATTCATCTTGCCA
>JAOVYW010074298.1:0-12169 GCA_025775045.1 Hiodon tergisus
GTGTGTGTGTGTGTGTGTGTGTGTGTGTGTGTGTGTGTGTGTGTGTGTGTGTGTGTGTGTGAGAGAGAGAGAGTGTGAGTGTGTGTGAGTGTGTGTGAGTGTGTGTGTGCGCGTGCGTGTGTGTGTGTGTGTGTGCGCGTGAGTGTGTGTGTGAGTGTGTGTGTGTGTGTGTGTGTGTGTGAGTGTGAGTATTCAGTTGTGCTCCTCATCGTTTCCTGTTCTGTGCTGATTGAGCATACATCTTTCTCTAGAGGGTACTCATTTGAAGGATTATGTAAGCCCCCCCCCCCCATATATTTATGAGATTTGTCTCCCCCTGCAGCCAGCTATGTTTTCTCATTTTGCACTTTTTGTAAATTAAACAGTATTGATGTTTGTTTGACAAAAACCAAGCAGTTTGGGTCTCCTGATCGTCTTATATTTCTGACTTTATTATTTTATATGGTTTTGTTTTGTGTTTGTGAGGAAAATGACAAGCAACACAATGAAGTCAACACAGTTGGATTACTGAGAAAAACGATCTTATTTTATTTTATTTCTTTACACTTAATAGTGTAAAACAGTTAATGCTGTGTTAAACATAAAAATGCATAAAAATGGACAAATATCAATAAATATGTGGATTTGATTAAATGAGAGTAAGCAGGGATATATTTTTAAATGCTTTAATACTGAAAATGTAATTACGTAAAAGCAGATTAATCACAGTACAATAATAACATTTTAAAAAGCATTCACTGAAAATGGTTTCATTTTCGGGTCTGTTAAATTTAGTCATCGGCTGTCCCCTTGTGGTAAGAGTGATAATTTCATCTGCAGTAAAGCTAATTAACAAGAGAAAACACAGGAGGTGAACATAGGCGTAAAATTTTGTGCTTTAGTCTGATTTTATTATTATTTTTTTACCCTCACTTTCTTTTCACTCCCGACATGGCATATTTAATCAATTCAGCTGTCACTCTGTGAGAGTGACTTTCCCGCACAAGCAGGAGACACAAAACAAGTGGTACTTTTTAAAAAACTATTTCAGCAAATGCTTCAACTTTTATCATTTATCATTTTTTTTATTGTTTTTTTTTTAACCTATTGCACATTATGAGAGCTACAATGTACTGACAGGTTTGCAGTGAAAGGTACAAGTACCCTGCAGGATGCTGGGAAGTTTGAAAAGCCTTGGGCCACCTCCTCCTTGGCTGTTGGCATAAATGCTGTTGGGACCAAATTAAAACTTTGACACTCCGCTAATTCAATATAATAAAATTGAATTCAACAGCATTTTCTTCTTTCTTCTACTTATAAAAAAAAGAAGCTATTAAAAACAGTTCTGTAAAGTTCAAGTAGCAAGTTTCTGCTTTTATTTTCAGACATATATTAATTATATTTATGGACTAGAAACAGTGTGTTTTTTTTCACTTAACCTCTCAATGAAGTCATTTCTGCCCATTTTTGAAAGACATGTCTCTGTGTTTGTGTGGGTTTCCTCCCAACGCAGACTGGCGACTATAGTCTGTGAGTGTGTGTCTACCTATTTTTATGTCTCCTGCCCTGTGATAATCATCGTGCGAAAAACCAGAATTGGATAAGTGCTTGTGGGAAATGAATTAATGAATTTAGAATTTGGAGTGGAGTTTTATCAAAGTGGATTTGTTACCAGATGGTTGTGGTGTCAGACCCAGAATTGGATAATTGACTACTAAAAATGAATGAAGGGGTGTGGAGAAGAGTTTTATGACACTGGATTTCTTACCAGATGGTTGTGGACTTAGTCCCTTTCAGATGCATTGCCTTTTCTGGGCAGAGTGATTTACCTAAATAGCTTTATCACTGTGTTGATGGGCCAAGAAGAGTGGGGACATCTACAAATATATAAATGAAAATGCATCTATTTGCATTACCTTGGTTGACACTATCAGCAGTGGATACTGGATTTTTGTATTTTAATGCATTTTGTAATGTTGAAATATTTGTACTTTGGAATGTTTGTTTTGTCATTTCATCACTGCAAATAGTAAAGGGCTGCTTGGTGGTGCAATGGTTAAGGTGACAGCCGTGCAACCAGGCTTGTAACTTTTGGATCGAAGCGACTACATTTTAAATTGTCTGTCTATATTGAAGAATCTGAAATGTGGACTTGCTCAAATGCTAAGGAAGTGGTGGAGCTAAATGCAGGCTCAGACACAGGGAGGCGGAGGACTGCTTTATTTTCTCACTTTAAAGAATACAAGCAGGATGAAAAAAATGTAACTCAAACAAAAGACAAAACCAAAAACAGCTTTTCAGCTTTCCAAACCAAATAACTGACAAAACTTATTTCTTGTTTGCACTAAAATCCCTGTCCCCACGTCAAATCTGTATCAGACTTTATTTTTTTCTGTATTTCAAACAGACAACCGATATTTAAAACCACATTCATATGATGATCTTCCACCAGTTCAGTATTTATGATTCTAACCGTGATTTCTATAGATGTCATTCCCTTTAGATAGGCCAGAAAGGGGGATTTTTATGCTGTTATGCAACCCACCTCTAGATGACTCGTGGAGTGATAGAGAAAGAGTGGGATCGGATTAATAAACTAATGGATTCTCTTACTCATTATCAGTAAGTCCATTGTGAGACTGCCACCGATAAAACCCCTCGGCAGTAATCCTGCTAATTTCACGCCTGGCCCTCAGGCAACCAAAGTGTTTAGTCTCTATATATTGTCATTGTTGAGGGTTTGTCTAACCCACGGATTACAGGCAAATCCGGATTTACCGCTGCATTGTACCATTGAGCTAAGGCAGTCGTGCCACGGAAGGGTCGTTTGTCCAGGAGACATGAGCCAGCGCAATGCACAGGCGGGGTGCGGGGTTTTCGCAATCACCGGGGAGTGTGTTTAAAGGGGGTTGAATGAGGTGGTGCTCTGCAGAAATGTGACTCTGCAGAAATATAGAAAGTTCTATAGGGTTCACAAACTTTCGAGCGCCACTGTGCATTTAAAAAACTTTACA
Organism: Hiodon tergisus; assembly: GCA_025775045.1. NCBI lineage: Eukaryota > Metazoa > Chordata > Actinopteri > Hiodontiformes > Hiodontidae > Hiodon > Hiodon tergisus. Next base: position 2,994 of record JAOVYW010074298.1, read on the forward strand.
TGAATCATTAATTATTATTTTCATTAATAAATACATTAATATGGCTACTACTGATATACAATCAGAATAATGGCAATAATACTGTGCGTAAATTATTATTTCAAGACAGTGTTATAACATTTATGTAATTATTATGTACATCTAACCGCCACTATAGGGTAATAAGCTATCTGGCCTAGTTGAAACAAGGCAAAGCACAGGTAACAATATATCTAAAAATATATCTAACAATATATTACAAATTGAATTCTGGCTCTGTGAAAGTGAAGGAAACTAATTATTTCAAGAAATTTGGAATCACTGAGTTGTGTTAACGCATGTCGGCTCGTCGCTACGACTCTCACCAGCACACTCGAGCAGGGGAAGGAAGTAAATCTGGTCTCTTCAAATTCTAGTATTCTTCAAGCTGCCAGTCTCCTTTCTACTCGGCAGGCTACACAGCTTAACGTCCCTCCCAGGTGAACTGCAAAGCCAGCAGGCGCCCGAGAAGCTGGTTGGAGACCTTTTTTAGATGCTTTTCAGGCACTCTGATCTTGAGGAAAATTGCAAAGTTCAACAGAGAGAAAAAAGAGAGCTATGTTATGTTATATGCAAGTTCGTGATGTCACTTTGGACAAAAGCGTTTTCTGAAAAATGAAATCGTAAATTGGAAGTCTGAATTTTTTTATTTGCTTAAATTGATTGAATGGAATGTATGAGGTAATTTCAGACGCACAAATTAATCTGTATTTATACAACCAGAGCTATGGACTATTTTTTAAAGAGAAATTTGCACAAACGTAGCTGTACTTCCAAAACTGAAGATCAACTATTTTGATGAATTTATATATACTTGATGTGTCAATGCTGGCAGAGATGCAGGTATATTTTAAAGAGGGGTAGATGAAATTAATGCAGTTTGTGCGTGTGCGGCTGTGTGGGTGTGTGTGTGTGCGTGCGAGTGTGTGTTATAGTGAGAAATCAGGGAATACACTGAACACACTGAAAGCAGCAGAGGACACTAGAGTGAGACGAGGCAGTGCCGGGGGTTGCCTCTGTCACCGTCTTTAAAGCCAGACCCGATTGGGCAGGAGAGTGTCCTAATTTGCCAACTGGGGTGAAATTTAAGATAGCCTTTCCCCCACCTCCCTGTCCCGCAGTGACGAAGTCAGGAGCACCCCTACCAGTTATTCCTGGTGCCTTTCTCATATCTCAACAACCCACCCTTTTCCTCGGCTGAAACAATTCTGGTAAGGGGCTAGTGTCACTTCTACAACTAGGGGTTTGAGGTGTTTTGAGGTCTAATTAAATAAGGTGATTGGTAGGTATATTGGAGGTAAAACATAAATATATGGTTGAATCTTTCTTTTTTAAACTTCAACTCCAGTGGTTTTTTGAATAGGATAGTGATAATTGACATCCCAGGCTGAATTGTAAACGTCTGGAATGAATGTGTTACTCATGAATCTAATGTGGTATTTTATACAGTGCTTCAACCAAAGAATATAATGTACATTAGAGCTTCTAGGACGACTAGTAGGCAACTAAGTTGAAAAGTACGTTGTATACTGGGCATTACATAGGTACATAACGGCCCTGTGTGTGCGCTTATTTTCGTTCGAAATTGCAAAGCGCACTCTCGGAGACAGTTGCTCACAAACCAATCACAGACCACGAAACTACGTCTGTCCTATTGGATTTCCGTGTTTGTCTCACCCCCGCCAACGTAACATAGGCTATGGAAATGGCCGAGCCGGGTGGTTCTCCGGAGACGAATTACTAGTATCGGATTCCTCTATTGACACATGCCCTTAGAAGTCGCGTAGTGTTCAAAAACGTTACTAGATTATACTACTTAACAGCGCCGAACATTTAGACGTTTCTCTGGTATGGAACCAAATGTTGTCAGCCAGCCAACTAGCTAAAATTGCTTATTCAAACTGGCTTCAGAACCTTGGATAAAATATGTCTTTATTAGTTACGATTTGGGGGACTGGGTAGTTCGGTAATTCCGTAACACATCCACACCATCCTAATTTCTTGTATCATCGTGTCCATGCACCACTCATCTTTAGAATGCCGAACTAGTTAGCTTGCTAGGTAAGAATACGTTGTAGTGCTGCTATCGCGCAAGTATTTTTGTCAATACCTTCGTGTCCGTTCTTGTTGATAAGAAAAACTTATCACATACAAGTCATATTTTTCATTTTCTATGATCTCCAGCTATATGTTTGGTGGTACATAGCTCATTAAAATCCGAGAATCGGTAACAAGTTATATATTTTAATTTCCAAAAGCAATCTGGACAACCACTTTGATTTCCAACATGCAGTTAATGAATTCGCACAAAGCTATCCATTTAGTGAAACCTTTTTATTTCGCTGTCTGCCGATTCATGACCTACATTACGCGATTTATAGTTTAGCCTAATTAAATTAATTACTGTTCCATCCCGTGAAAACTATACAGACTCAAACTGCCAATCAATCTGTCCACCTGTATCGTAGTTTGCTAAAACAAATGGCAAAGTAGGTTTTTAGAGATTAAATGCTCACATCAAATGTGTGAAATTACTGGTAAGACATATGTGCCTATGTGTATTAATGCTTATTATTATCTCTAAACCATTAAAATGATCAACTAAACCGTGTTGCAGCTAGTTCGTTTTTTCTGAGCTGCAATGTATATATAGTATACATTTGACTATATTTTGATATAATCTCTGATCAGTGAGAAGCAAAACAGCAGCCATAATGCCAGGGGAGGAGGCGCGACAGAGGAAGGGAGGCAGCCGCTCCAAAAAGTCCAGACAAAAGGGCAAGGGCAAGCAGGGCGGCGAGCGCCCTGTGGACAGTGAGGAGGTGCCGGTCTGCCCGCAGCCATCACTGGTGTCGCTCCAGAGGAGGGCGGCGGAGGAGCAGGCCAAGATCGACCAGGAGTCCTCCGCAGCCATCTGTCTCCAGGTGCTCTTCCCCTACCTGCTGGCCGGGATGGGCATGGTGATGGCGGGCATGGTGCTGGACAACGTGCAGGTGGGCCTTGATGTTTTGGACAGGTATCTGTCTTTCCTTTAATAATTACCATGAAATAGTGATATAGTGAGCATAGTAATGATTGTGTTACCTTCATTGTGTTCTTGGGAGGTATCTGGAGTGAGCAGTCACGTGCCGAATAGTGGTCAGGGGAACGTTTCAGATGTATTATAGACCCTCAGTCTGTGGGTGTAGAGTTTGTGGTGGGGGTTCCAGTGGACTTTCAGTGTAGATTAAGTCTGTGAGGGTGTCATGGTGGTTGCCAGTGGACTCAGTGGAGAGTGTTGAGAGCCATAGGAGGTTGGCGCTGCTAGACTAGTATTGGGTCTGAGATTAGATGCCGGCTTGCAATAGTTTGAGTTTGTGCTTGCAAAAAGTGTGACTTTCTTCTGCAGTTTATTTGATGAATTCAACAATAAAGATTGATTATCTGGAAAATGTTTGATTCTGTGATTTTGTTTTAGGTTTCAATCTCTAGTGTAGAAACTGAGGATTGCAATCATTGTTTTATGATATGACACAGACTGAAAATTGATATTACACGCCTTTATGTATTATATTCTAGAGCCTTGCTTTTTAAAACATCACTAGTTGATCACAATTGAAGTCAATAGGTTGTCTCCATGACCATGAGTCAGTTTTATGTTTATGTTTATATGTTTTGTTTTGTTTTGTTTCGTTTTGTTTTGCCAGGAGTCACTGCATCTTTTTCAGTTTCTCTTGCTCTCAGACTTGTTCAGTTTTCCTGGCGTTGGTCCCTGTTCACTCTGTAAAGATTTGCTAATGTGCCTAACCTTCAGAGCTCCTGCTAAAAATACATTTAGTTGATGAGTCTGGACAAGGACCTGCTGGCAGCAGCCAGAGTTAAATTTCTTCCCAGCCTTCCTGAAATGAATACTGACAGCTTTTAAAAAATACACATTTGAAAGATTATCATTTGAATGTTTTTATTTATAAGGGCATTCAAAAGCCCAGCCGTGCGGACGGCGTGACGTTCACCTGAAAAGCAGAGACGAGGACCTGAATGAGTCCTCCTCATTTCCCCTTAGTTGACCCCAGAACCTCCAGAGATGCTACTCTACTCACCAGGGGCCTCTAGGCTAGTCTGTAAAGAGCGGGCAGGGGAGAGAGATGAGGCATCGGATTGAGCGGTCAGTCGGTCAGCCGGCTCTGTTTTGTGCATTGGCAACAGTGTGGCGCCACTAGCTGTGCCTCGCGTGTTTCTGCGGGCTGTAGAGTGGGCCCGGTTCTATCAACGGCGTGGGCATTTGATACGGAGAGAAGGGGTTCCCATGGATGTTTCAACTTGCAGAGTGTCCTAAAACGAGTCTGTTTGGTGATGGTGGTTTTCTATGTTATTGTGTGTACTGGTATTATTTTTGGCGTGTGTGTGAGAGTGCGGGTCTTACACAAACACCTGCCTGCCATGCGAGTGATCGGAGTGAGGGGGAGCTCCCGCACGCTCTCTGTCACTCTTTCTGCCCTGCGTCTGTTGCCGTGAGCGATCGCGCTGAGGAGCAGAGAAGCAGGAACAAATGAAACTGGACCGGGACACGGACCAGACCAAGATGGAGGGGTGAAAGGGTGAAGGAGAGGGAGATTGTGGTCAGGTAAAAGTTGAAAGAAGAAAAAAAAAACCCAGAAAAAACCCACCAATGACAAGGCTTGCCATGCTGACACAGCAGACAGCGAGTAAGGAACAAGCCAGCTGTCCGATCAGAGCAAGGCAGGATGCTTTCCTAATCTTTGGAATGTGCTGCTGACACGTACTGCATCTGTATGTCTGGACAGACGGATCGAGGGAGGGAGGGAGGGAGGGAGTCACGAAGCGAGAGATGCAGAGAGAGCGCACACCTCGTTTCCGGCTGATGGCTTTTCTCTCACACACCCCGGCGGTGACTTCCCCCGCTGCAGAGGAGCTGATAGCAGATGAGCCCTCTGGGCCATGTTGAGGAGGAGCTAGAGGACCTCCATCGAGGAAGGAAGTGGTCTGTTGCCGGACCTGGCTCCGCGGGGTGAAGAGCAGACGGAGAAGTTGTGACGAGGGAGTTGAGTAGCTTACGGGCACGGTGCTACAGGACCGGTTCACTTTTCCGCCTGGAGAAGAGCAGGGCCGGGTGATATCTTTAGGAAACGGGGATGGTAAAGCTACCATGGCGGTCACCCAGCTGGAACTGGAGCTGTGCTTCGAGGGCACAAAGCTGCGGGGTTTCACCTGCAAGCTCACACGCTTTGCGCGCGGCTACCTCCCTGAGAGCTCCTGGCACATAGCAGCCCAGGTGCTGCTGCCCTACCTGGTGTCCGGGCTAGGCATGGTGGCCGCTGGCATGCTCATGGACCTTGTGCAGGTTTGTTTTGTCTGTGTCTGTGTCTGTGTGTACGTGATTGCATTTATCCAGTGATTGCATTTATTTGTCTGTATATACAATGCAGTTGTTGGTACACTACTGTTTAAAAGTTTAGGGTCACATAGAAATGTCCTTGTTTTCAAAAGAAGAGCAAATTTTTTGTCCATTAGAATAACATCGAATTGATCAGAAATACAGTGTAGACGTTCTTAATGTTGTAAATGATTATTGTGGCTGGAAACTGCAGTTTTTTTGGGAATATCTACATAGGCATACAGAGGCCCCAGCATCGGTCGTTGTGTTCCAATGGCACGTTGTGTTTGCTAATCCAAGTTTATCCATGTTAAAAGGCTAATTGATCATTAGAATCATGAAGACTTGTGAGCATGGCCGTATCAACCATTGAGGACACCGAGGTCCGGACATAGGTATTTTTTTTCCAGGGTATATATTAAAAGTCATAAAATAATTGCCTAATAATAACTCTTTGGTGCATTTACAACAATCATTTACAACATTAACAATGTCTACACTGTATTTCTGATCAATTTGATGTTATTTTAATGGACAAAAAATTGGCTTTTCTTTCGAAAACAAAGAAATTTCCAAGTGACCCCAAACTTTTGAATGGTAGTGTAATTAATTTGCTTTGTTTTTTCTTCAAGATAGAAAAGCGTCTGTTGACTTACTATTGACATCATTTTCCGTATATCGTAACACCAGTTCCTGATTGTTGCTGATAGAAATGTCAGTGTTGCTAGCCGAGAGGATTTGCGTGGGGAGGACTAGGTCATGGGTGTAGCATTATAGGATAGGAAAATATGATCGACACAGCACTTAGCTCAGCTGTACCAGACATGAAGAAGCTCAACTGAGTAGCTTGTTTTCCTATACACTGTTCTCACCCCCTCACCCCCTCAGGTTGCGGCTACGTTAAAAGAACGTTGTATGCTATCTGGATTGTGTCAGACCATCGGCAGAGAACAGGATGGCATAAAAAGGCTCAGCAAGAGTCAGTCCTCAAGAGCAACTAAAAATAGCTCCTCCATGCACACCAGTAGAGCTATCTTATCTGTTTATACGATGCTCATATTTATTTTCCGATCCAGACTAAGGTTGGATGGAATTGTTCAGCCCTCATTCAGCGATGCAACACTTTGTACAGAGCTTTGCTAATTGCCCTTTTCATCATTACCTTCTGCGTCATCTCAATTTCCACCACGGGGGATAAATAAAGCACTACTACTACAACGAATGACGGCTGTCAACACTGTGGGCATCTTGTGGATAGCAAACAATCCACAGTCACGGATTGCTGATTAGATGAATCATGGTTTAGTTGGGACTTGGTATTCTTAGTTTTTATTTTTTTCATTTTAAGGTTTTGGCCCCTCCCACTGACCTTTATGTACTGATGTCATGGATTTTCTGACACATGTCTTTCCTCTTAAAAAGAACATTCTGAGTGCAATTAAAGTTTTATGAACTGTGCATTATAAAACTTTGAAAGGCTGTAAGGCATCTTTAAAAAGCCACACTAAGGGACTAAGGAGACCTGGCAGGGCTGTCGGTGACCAGGAGTAGCCAGCTGAAACCGATTTTTTGCCACTAGCCCCAGGTCTCAATGTTTCTCTCCTCAGCACATACTCTGTTCTCCGCTGTGTCTTTGGTGAGCGAAGAGCCGCGTTGATACAGATGTTGTCTGCCCCCCCCCCACCCCCAATTTCCAATTTCCAATTTCCAGCACTGGGAGGTGTTCAGCAAGATAACAGAGTTGTTCATCTTGGTGCCGGCGCTGGTGGGCCTGAAGGGGAACCTGGAGATGACCCTGGCATCCCGACTCTCCACGGCTGTGAGTCTTCGGATTGGGACCAAATCGAAACTTCAGCAACCAGCCAATCGCAGTTTGCATAACTGTGTTTAATGGGGGTTTTTTTGTTGGTTTTTTTTTAAACGAAAATGTTATTGAGTACAATTCTATTAAATCCGATTAGTGGGTTGTCAGAGTTTTGATTTGGTCCCGGCATTAGTCATTATAATAATGAATGGGCCTATTATAACGATGCCGGTTCTTGTTGTTATTATTCTGTCTCGGTTCATCAATTATTTTCTTTTCCTTAAATTCGAAATTGTTTCTCAGGAATGTCACAGAATTATGCCAAGGTAGAACATGTGATGTTGGTAATGCGAGTAACTCTGTTCGCTCTGCCTTTATTCCCTGTGAGTTTAAGTTAAACAAACCCGAACTGCTGTGTCACTAAAGGTGGCGCGTCAATGCTACGCCAATGTAACTTTGACAGCTGAGGAAGTGGACTGGGCCCAGAGTGCACTGCTGCGACTGAGCCGTAGATGTGAATCCGGCCAAAAATGCATTTGGGGGGGAAAAGTGTGTCACAGACCTTGTGACAAACATTTTCGCAGTACGTAGTCAGGCCTAAATATGTAATAGACATATTCAGTTATTCTGATTTAGAGTACAGTGGGGCTGGAAATGACTGTTGATGATAACGCTGATCCAGGGTTATTTCTCGTTTTCTGCCGAAATGCGCATTATAGCTAAGAGGCTTTTCTCTCTCCCTCCCTCTCCGTCTCAGGCAAACACTGGGCAGATGGATGACCCCAAACAGCAGTGGACAATGGTGTTGAGCAACTTAGCCCTCATTCAGGTACCATCGCCCCGGACGACTTCAGTCATACACACTTTAATCTTTAATCCCGGTGGGGGGGGTTTGAGTGCAGATGGGATGCCACCTCCGTCATTACATGCAGCCCCAGACACTCGTATGTCTTTGCTTTGCTTTGATTCGATTGGGCCTTGCGTGGTGTTTACTGTCTGACAGACTCAGACGCTGTCCCGTGGAAGGGGAGAAAGAGCCAGAGCCGATGAATAGACGCTGTTAGTAAAAGTAAATATTAAAGCACTCAGAGACCGGGCTGAAGAGACAGTACAAGTAAGAGTTTCCAGACCTGTAGGGACGGGGCAAGAAAACAGACGCAGCAGTTAGAAGTAATGAGTGACATTGAAGCCTGTGTCTGGGCTTATCTCCTTAGGTACAGGCCACCGTGGTGGGGTTCCTGGCAGCTCTGGCAGCCCTGGGGCTGGGCGCCGTGTCCAGGGGAGGGGTGGAGTTGGACCAGGCGGCTGTGCTCTGCGCCAGCAGTGTGACCACCGCTTTTGTGGCAGCTCTGTCTTTAGGTGAAAAAGTATCCTGAATTAATGATCTCGCAACGTGTTTTTGTTTTGTGCTCTGTGCTTGCATGGTCTGCAATGTAGAAAACTAGCGGGCAAAAGATGACATAGGCAGAGATCAGCTCAGGGATAATTATTACAAAGCACTTCGGAAATCACTAGCAGCTGCCTAGCCTGATCTCATCTGACAGCAAATTTGACCCAATCTAATAAGGTGCATATGCTTATTTAGATAGTAAATTAGATGTACGTTAATTGAGATTTATTATGAGGGTGGTGGGTGGGGAAAAAAGGCAGTAGGGCGTGTACGTTAATTGAGATTTATTATGAGGGTGGTGGGTGGAAAAGAACAGACGGGGGGCTCTGGACAATGCAAGTTATTCCCCTTCTCAATATTGTACCTGCCTTTAGCTATTAACGTGAATGCCGTCGATGCTACTGCCTTTAGCTACCCTGGGTAAGGGCGTTGTTATTAATGCGAATGCCATCGAAGCTACTGCCTTTAGCTACCCTGGGTAAGGGCGTTGTTATTAATGCGAATGCCATCGATGCTACTGCCTTTAGCTACCCTGGGTAAGGGCGTTGTTATTAATGCGAATGCCATCGAAGCTACTGCCTTTAGCTACC
>JAOVYW010074299.1:0-18503 GCA_025775045.1 Hiodon tergisus
TCGGCATGCGGGTGGCCTGTGTTCCACACACAGTGTCGGCATGCGGGTGGCCTGTGTTCCACACACAGTGTCGGCATCTGGTTAGCATTTGTGCCACACATGGTGTTGGATTTGGCTGGCATTTCAAGCAGAAATTGCTGAACTAAACTTTATTGGTTACTCCACATATCACTCAATACTTTGCTAAGTGAGAAATAAGGCAGGCTGCTGTGTTTAGTGTATTTGGTAGGTACTAGGTAGAGAGTCAGATGAACAAGTCTTTTAATGAAGTGTGTCAGTTAGTTTTGTTCAGTTAAAAGATTTGTTCAAAAAGATTCGTTCGTTTGAATCTGCCCATCACTAGTTAGCACTGATTTGCCTTTACCGTCAGCGGATTTCAGTATTAATGTAAGTGTTTAGTGTTTGCACCAAAAAAAGTAAGCAAAAGAATTGCGTGGGTGTGGCAGACATTTTAACATGATTGTCATTTCTCATTACTTTGAGGATTTAAGCTGAATTTACTTACCACACATAGGTGGATGACTTTCCCGGCTTTGCGCAAAGTAGGTGTTTAAATAAGAGGCTGTATTCCTTGTGGGAGGGAGTACTTGAGTTGACGGTGTGACAGTGGGTGTTTCCAATGTTATTTTGGTTATTGTTCACTCATTTTATGTAAATGTTTAACAAACCTTTCTTCTCCACCATAAGGTTTGTCAAATATGTTATCTATTGTAAATATTGTTAATTGTATCAGTACATGGCCCAGTGTGTAGAAAAATGGGATTTTTATTGACTAGTCTCTCTCTTTTTCTTTCTCTCCCTCTCTCTTTTTCTCTCCTCCTTTCCTGAACAACAATCATTCCCTTTTTTGTTGTTTTATTACTCTCCCCTCGAGCCATCAGGGAAGACAAATTACAGCTAAGCACTTTCTCCGACATATTAAACATTGCAGATTATAACCATTATAGGTAAAGCTCCTGGCTAAAAGATTAAAGTATTCCAATTAGTTTTCTTTTTAGCTTCCCCCATTTTTGGTTTTGCATTATTTTTGATGTATTGCCTCTCAAGGACTCATCTTGAAGCTGAATCCACTAATTTGTTTCAGTGAAGTGTTATACATTGCAAATTTACTCTGGTATCAACATTCCACCCTCTAAAGGTTGATTGGGTCATAGCAGGGCAACACTACAAATTACTGATGTGATACCCAACAACTTTAGTTTTTAACAGATTTATTGTAAATTCAATGGATCCTCTTTTTCTAAATTGCAATTGCATTCATAACATCATTGTGTCTTTCAAAACTGTGTGTGCCAGAGTTGTCCTTTTTGAATATGTGCACAGTTTACAGGTTTAGGTTTTCAGGGATTATAACTTGTATGTATGTATGTATATATACAGTATATATACAGTATATATATATGGTCAAGATATATGTTAAAAAGTATCTTTTCAGCTGTCCTCACTGATTGATTGACTTATTTACTGGGTGTTGATGAAGTGCACTACCCTACTGCGCCACATTGCTTTCCAGACCCTGTCAGAATATGTAGGACCGTGTCTAGCAGGCAAGAGGCCATTGGCGTGAGGGAATAAAAATCAATGGGTCCCTGGCACGCCCATCCAGCCAGATCGATTGCGCTCTCTGTCATCGCTGATTAACTTCCCCGCTGACAAGGTGTATCACTCGGGCCGGCCTCCAGAGGACGCGCTGGGACCTCGGACCACGCTCGGACTGCTCCGAGGCGTGCCTGGCAGGGACACCTGCACGATAACGACAGCTCTCAAGGGGGATATCAAACCACCGCCGTTACGAGGTACGCCTCCGATGTCTTTCAGACGCCATATTTGTCGGAGCGGCCGTCAATCAAGATTAGGACGGGGAGGGAAGTGGGCAGCAGTGGAGCGTTAAGAGCAGGTTCGGTAATTATCATGTGGGGACAAGATAATGAGAAATAGCCCGGTTTCCTGAATCATTTCATGTATCAGCCATCGCCTGACCCAGACAACCAGCAATCACGGGTTATATTTATGAAACGCAATTGAAATCATTTGTGTCCAGCGTGAATGTCAGCCGTTTGCCGTGGTAAAAATCGCAACCAACAGAAATCAAATAAATGACGATTTCTCGTAATTAGACTTTTTTGACATGCAATGTTCATTGACCGCTTGCAAAGTCAAAGGCTTTCCATTACATTGGACGTCTTCGGTAATTACCGAAGTTGTTTCAGCTTTTGGAGAAGAGAAGTTTGTTTGAGTTGGGGGCACTCTCCCTAACTGCCTGGCGTCTGACTGAGGGAGCAGATGGTGAATGAGTCTGAGGAATGACGTTCGCCACCGAAGGAGATTGAGGAGCAGAACGTTTTAAAGCTGAGAACACGAGCTAGACTAGTGTTGGGGATGAGCAGGGGTTTTGTCGCAGATGGCTGTTATTCCACGGTACAGTGAAATAACAGAACCGGTGTGAATATCATTATAGCGTGTGGGTGTGCGTGTGTGTGCGTGTGTGTGTGTGTGTGTACAACTACACATTTTGTTTTAAATTGAGCCATATTGAATTTGCTTGCTTGTCACTTGTCAAAGTATATCTTATTAAAAAGCTTTCCCTGGTGAAACTAATATATGACTGACAAATGTAAACGGACCTACAAGCCCACTATGGAATAGGGAGCCAAATTCCCTTTTCTGTAGAGTAATTGATTTGTTAAAGGGATTTTTATCTTATACATGCCTAAAATACAATTATTTGTATACACTTGCTTTTTTATTTATCATTTTTAAAAGCAATTAAATCTTTTAACTTGATTTTGGTTGTGTCGGTCCATCTATAGTAACGTTTTCATAATGATATTTCACAGTCCTGAACACAAAATTTGTGTTGGGTAAAATACTCTGACCTGGTCTTAACATTTCTGATGACCACAAGTGTTTTATCCAATCAACAATTAATAAAATTGATTTACAGGTTCACATACATCACATGAAGCGCTGGCCAATAGAAAGAAGCACATTGTGTTTCAGTTCAATTCACCACTTCACCCAGAACAAAATCTTTTGACTTCTACTTGCAGTTTGCTCCCTTCGAAAACTAGATGATTCCAGTTAATTAGCAGGAAGAGGCCGTGTCATTATTGAAAAACAGCATACCACCGTGTTAAAGTCAACAGCGTACTACCGTATTCTAATGAACAGTTTGCAAATGCCTAATTTGTATCTATAATCAAAACATTCTTAGATGTATGATGAATAAAAGGTAAGGGTGAGTGGGTTGCTGGCAAGGCTTGGGACCAGTCCATGTTGTGGCTGATCAGGTGAGGAAAGTGAAAACGTTTCTATGGTGTGGGTACTATGTTACAGTGTCGCTTAGCAGTGATTTTTTTTAAAAAGGTAATGAGGGAACAAATTCAACGGAATTGGTAGGGGGGGAAAAAACAACGTTTTATTGGCTCCGACAATTATCATTCTACAGTTACAAAGTAGCTGTAAAATAAGTATCTATTAAGTGTCTACTTAATGGTATGGCATCCGCAAATAAGTAAACGATTTGGCCAATTATTGATGCAGACCCATGCAGAAATGGCCTAGCCTGCAGCGAGAGAGACGAGATAACGGAGTTGTATTCATCGCACATTCCACCCGTTGTGCGCTGGTCGTTGTATTCGTCACCAACTGCTATCGGAACACGGTCAAGTCAAGCATGCTCGAGGATAATAAACAAATTATTGCTAGAGCAGTGATTGCGCCTGTTCAATAAAATAATTGACTTTAGTTGCTGCGCGACGAGCGGTACTTAAATGGCTGCAGAGGAAAGGTGGATCTCCTCGCATTTACTTTCCCTCCGTAAACACACAAATTAAGTTGCTCGGGGAAAGCCGTACTAATCCCTGGTTATCAACACTTTAAGCCTGCAGCCCTCTAAGGCATTTGCAAATTCTCCACCCCCCGCCCCTTTCCTTCCTCCTCCCCGTTATGTACCGGGATCCAGTATTTCACCTGAAACCATGACTTACTGGTGGAAGTGAGGAGCCGTTTCCAGGGCGACGTGAAGGCAGTGTTGCTGGGCGCAGCTTCTTTCCGTGGCTCTCAGTCCATGCGCAGAGATCCGTGCAGGGACGCTGTAAATGGCAGGGGTGATGATTGGGGGCGCCATCTTCTGTCTGAGCTCTTATTAGTCCGCACCACAGTTCTTCTTATGGTCATTGTAAGGAGGATAAGTGAAGACCAACTGGGGCCCTTTTACTTTAAGATCCTTAAGGTCCTCAAGATCCTTTACTCCATCCTTGACTGTCGTCCTGCGACACAGAACAGGCTGAATGACTCTGAGATCAGCTGGTCCTTGGATATATGAACTCTATCTTCTGCACCAACCAAAAACAGTCAAGTACAATCATTCACCCTGATTTAATAGATTTTGTTAATGCCATAAGATAAACTTGTATGCCGTGGGAAAAGACCCACGTCTAAAAAGGTAACACAACGGTATTGTGGATAGATGTGCAATCCACAGAAAATCTAATATAATAATATTTGAATGTAAGGGAACACCTCTATAAGTCTTAAGAAGTAAACACTAATTGGTTACTGTTTTCACATGGCATTTTATAAAATGACATTGTAAATTATGATCTGATCTAGTTCATCCATCACTACATGTAAGAGTCCAAAAATCTCAACTAACACTGCGACACCATTGGTCTGTGTATGACCATCTCACATATGAGTGACAACAGGCTGAACCCTTGGATAATAACATGCAACACGACTGTGTCTCCAAGAAACAGAAGATTACGGTACATACACGAACATAGGCTTGCAGCAGCAAAGCATTCTGGGGATGACCACCTCTCCAATAGGAGCAGCTTGTTGCTTGCGGAGAAATCAACATTATTTACAATTTGAAGCATCGATGTGGTACTTACAAACTGGGCACTGCAAAATAAAGCCAGTGATCTTGCTAATCTGACACTTAACTCTGAGAAATCCCCTCTCTGGAGATGTTCTCTTCACTAAAGAATAGACCTGTCTTGCCACACACTACTCCCCAGCTGCACAATTAAAATACAAAGCGCCAGAGTGTCGACTGGCGAATAATGAGGCTCCGGTCTGCAAATTTTCTGTCTGGTTCAAAACTATCATCCGAGGTCAGAGTGCTAAAATGTTGACACGGGCTGACCTTTAAAACGCAACAAGATAATGCATGAAAAATGACGCCTTTTCAGCTCCTGGGGGATTATACACTTCAAATGGCAAGTTAAGCATTTCTTCAGCAGTCTAAGAGAGAGCCCAAGTGAAGGCCTCGGCTGTTATTCATGAGGAACCCGAGACTCAACAGTGTTCCTGCCCTTGTCTCTCTAATCCCGACGTTTTATTATGGCCCTCAAGCAATGGAGGCCCCCTGAAATGTCATTCACCTGCCAATGGAAATCAGGCCACCTCACCCAAATTCCGCTAACCAAAGGTTCAGCGTCGCCGCCAGGAAGCAGTTTGATTCTAATTTATTGTGAGCCGTGATACCTGTGTGCCGTGGCTAATCCGGCGGCCACGCCAACAGCTATGCCAAATGCTGCTTCACAGGAAAACTATTGTTTTACAATACGGTTCCTGTTTGACAAAACAGAACTACAATAAACCGAGATAAAATGCCTCTGTATGATGCTATTTTAATTATTTTCTTTTAAATCAGTAAATTATCCAAACACCAATAAAAAAAGATGAGATAACACATGGCTGCCTTCTGGTGGTGGGATGGTAGAATTTTCATTTTAAACTTTACATTTAAATACATTTTTATACTGCTTTAAATTACAATCAGTATATTTTCCAGTGAACTATCTATTAAGAGTTTCAATAGGAAACATGACACAGAGCAGTATGGGGATGCAGTATGTTTTACACCAATTTCTGTCAATCCTTAAATAACACTTAACCCTGTTGTGATCACCGAACACATGCATTTAACTGACAAAGCACACAGAGGGAATATGCAACCAATCGATTTATTTTTATTCAGACGTGAATAAGCAATGTGATGTGTGAATGCATACACCAAAAACAGAACCTGCGATAGAACCCAAAAGGCTGTAGAGTTGCTTAAAAATTTCCAGACCATAACTCATCTCCCTCTAAACTCCATTAAATTTGGCTGTCAAATCCTGAATTTAGCTAATCCCTCCAGTAACAGACATCTTGCTGCTTTAACTTTCTCTATCCCACTTGCGGCCCAAACTCAGAATCACTACGCCGCTCTCTTTTAAATCTCCCTAGCAATCAGATTTCACACTTTCTGCCTGAAGTTCAGGGCATCCTTCCTTATAAACTGTTGCCTTGTCAGGACAACGGGGCAGGCCGAGGCCAGGTGGGGGTCCCAGGCTGGGGAGGTGGACATTTGGGTGCTGTGCTTCTCCAGAGAGAGGGCGAGAGAAGGAGGGGAAAACGAGGCACAGGAAGGAAGTTAGGAGCACTGGGGCAGAGGGTCTGAGGAAAAACAGGTCCTGCCTCCGACAGTCTGCCCAGCCAGGCGACGTGCTCTAATGAACAGAGTCAGCTGTGAGGGAGGAGCTGTCCTGACAGGGGAGAAAAACACACACAGAGACGACTCACAGACAACACGGGCAGAGGCAGGGGGGATCGGCCCATGCTCACACAGGATATGGGGATCAGGTAGATGCAGATGCATGGAAACGCCTTGAAGTTGGTGCACCATCGCACAATGACATTTGTGTTTCATACCAGTATGCTAATTTTAAAAATATAAAAAATGACTAACAAAAATCTGGACATGTTTTATCACTACTGGTTAAGGGTGCTGTTAGTCTTGGAATTAATGACATCATGTGGCCCCTGAGCCACCAAAGGATGACTGAGCCAGTGGTTTAAAGGCAAGGGAACATCCCAGCTGACCCGCATCATTTTATGTAACCATCAATTTGAAAGAATGTGGAATGGAGAAATCGGCCACCAAGCATAGCTGGTAACGACAAGGCATGGAACATTTGTCTTTTGTTTGAGATTGTTGCAAAAAAATCAATAAAGGACAGAAGTGAACTGAAGCAGACGGAGGGTCACATGATTTTTATAGACTCTCACCTGCATCCCCAGGCCCAAAGCTTCGATTGGAGCCACACCTGAGATCAATACTCTATTTGTGCATGTAAATTGTGCCGGGCTGGTGCACTAATTGCATATGATTTGTTAAATGGTCCGAGGTGGAGCAGGCCTACACTTTTAATAATCAAAATGACTCAATGACGAAGGTAAAACAAAAATCAAAGTGTATTGAATGCAATTGTCAAAACTTGGAGGCCTTTGTCTGTTAGATGCTACTTATTTCAGTGTGATTCATTTATTTAACCTAGATACAGATTCATTATTTAAGAGTTCTAGAATTTATTTTACTGTGACTAATATATTGAACCTGGATATAGATTCTTTGATAGTTCTGGGTGGACGGTCACGTTTGCCACAGTTAGAAACTGCAGCGCATTCTCTCAAAGTGGAAACGGAGGGCCTCTGCTGCCCCCTGGAGACACGAGGAGGAAAAGGGAGAATTTTGTCTATTTTTCCTCCTGCGATGAAACTGCGTGACACACACCAGTAAAAAAAAATATGAGACAATGAAAAGACTTTGGCCGATCAAAAAAATCGGGGGTGGGCGGTAACCCAACTGCAACACATATAAATTGCTGTGTAGCAAATGTTTAAAGTACACAAAGGTTCCTGCTACAAGGTGCCAACGCCCTTTCTCTCGTTAACTGCCTTGCTCTTATCACGCCAAAAAGTCACAGTAATTCATGCTAGTCTTTTCCCCAGGATCAGATAATTCCAGCAATATCGAATAATAATAAGCAGTGCCCTCCGTCTTGCCTTTATTCCGTGGCGCTAGAATTAAATATGGACTTAAGCTCACCTAGAATCACATTAATGCAACTGCGGCTTAGCACTGGTTTATCTCCCGGAGGCTGGGAAAAGCTGCTCAATGCGTTCCCCTCTCCCCCGGGTTTCACGTGGGGGGGAGGGAGCTTTCTGGGGGAATGTGATGCCTATCTCTGACAGAGTGTCAAGTTCCGACAGGCTCCCATCTGAAGCCAAACTTCTCAGCTGCTTTCTTGTTTCAGTCAACTTCACGGACACACACACAGCAGTGGGTGACTTTTTTTTTTTATAAGCTTCTGATCAAAGAGAGGAGAAATGATGGTGCCATCCGCAGGGTTTTAGCTCTGAACTTCCCTTTGTCAGGTACAAGGAGAAAAAAACATCCAGATTTAAAAGGAGAGCCTGTTACCTAAGCCACAAACTACAGATAATGGAGTGTTCCTGGCCAATTTTTCTGATATTGACACCGTCACTGTAAATACAGTGATAACACCTGCCAGGTACAAGTAGGAAATCTTGCCACTGGTTCGGAAATTCCGTTTTTCCCAGTGACCTTGGTTGCGTACCAGCTTTGCGACTCAGGAACACTGCAGAAGCAAGCGTCTGAATCACAGCTGGTTCCAAGTCAAGCGGATAGCCTAATGTAAATTGTGGAAATGATTCTAGCTATCCCCGTCTGCTGCCTTTCCCACACGTCATTCATCAAACGGATTTGATTTGTCATTCTGCTGCTGGCAAATTGTTCATGAAAGGCCCCATGAAGAAGCGTCTCCCTCTCCTCCCTCTACTTCTTTGTCCACCTTTAAAATAGTGAAAAGGGGCATCGAGGTGCAGGACCATTAGCCAGTCTATTCAGGGCCAGATTTCCTCCAAAATGACTCTTTATGTGTGCCACGGACACGTTGGCGTTCCGTGCGTGCGCAGGGTTAGGGACCATCGGCTGAGGTGGTGAATTCCTGGCAGCTCGTCCCCGAGCCAGGCCCTGCTTGATGGCGGGGACACCAGTGGGAGATGAATGTGTCCTGAGTTATCGCTTCATCAAGGGGACCTTTCTTTGTCGAGTGTTTAGTCAGTTAATTAGCTGTGGGATTAGACCATCTGTTGACCAATACCCACATCGTTTGCCTCCAACACCCCCCCAGCTCATCGTCTGCTTTATGTAGGACAGTTTTAAGTTGCACAGTCAAGAACAGTCAGGCAAATTCTGAGAAGGAATGCGGCTTCATTAACCAACACCAGGGGAGCTTCGCATTTGTTAACCTGGTGGAATATGATGAGTCATTTAAAACACCAAATTTCCAAAAACGAAAATATGCAGATACAGAAACGGTACATCAGAGAGAAAGTGCCAGTGATTTTATTTCCAGTGAAAGTATTACACGGTGTTATATTTTTAGTCTTGGGTCTGATGAAGTCCTCTAGAGTCTGATCTTTTTTTTAAAGCAGAAAGGGAAGAAACTGAGTTTTTTTGAGCGGTGGGTTGGGCTCCCTTAACGTGACGTTGGCTTAAGAAGTTGGATTTAAGGGCGCTACAATTGATACTGCAGGGATTCGTTCCTCTATGTGTCAGGATAAGTTTTTCCATGAGCCGGACAGGGTGCTGACATCAAATGCCCCGTATTCCACTCCATCTACACCCAGCAAACACCCTGTACTTAGTTAAAAGCGTGCGCATAGAGATAGAACAGCATATAATTCCTAACTGCTATGGCAGTTCTTTTAGGGAATGACTTTGTAAATACCTAGGGAAGAAAGTTTATTACAATGCGAGCGACAGAGGCCTGACTTTGCATACGCTCGTAGATGGGGTATAGCAGTCAAGGTCTAGCTCTTCAGCTGCTTCCTCCTTGGGTCATTGTGATCAAGGTAATTGGGTGTAAGAGTTTGTGGTGCTTGTGGAATGGCCTGATCCTTCTGTGACTTACATTGAACAACGTCCGGAAACCTAACGCAAACTGATTAATATCGGGCACCAAGAAAATCCGCCATCCCTGGCATACTGCCAGTCATCGAAAAAATAAAGCGGAAAAACTATTTTAACCTTTAAGCCAATGCGTCCTTACTTGAGTGTATGGTAGCTTGCATTTGATATCATGCATCAGAATAGGGTTCCACAAAAACATTCGAAATACAATGTAGCCCTATCGTTGTTAGTAGCCTGGAAAGAAAAAGCATGTAAACATTAAGAGAGAAGCTCGTTGACGGTAACCCCAAAGAGCGGAAAGAGTGTGGCCGTAATATCTGTGTGGACCAAGAAGTTCCTTATGAACCGAGGCAACTGCTGGGTGACCAGGTGGTCAATTTAATCTTCAGCCCTTGGGTGAGAGGGGGCTGATGAGAAACCCCGCCGTCAGGTCTGGGGCCTTGGTAGCTATCCTGCAATCCATCAAAACCTGGAGCAACCATGCAATAAGCATCAATGCTCTTTTCACAGAATCGAGGCATCTAACGAGTAGAGATCTTGAATCACAACCAATTTCACTTTCCAAATTAAAACACATTGAGAACTCACTGCACTCTGCTTACACTGGATGCATGTTCATTCTTCAGTCAATGACTGAATAACATATATTTTCCTCTCAGGGCAATGCAGAGAACTTGCTAGCTAGCCTTTGAATAGCTAATATCTGTATAATAGAAGGTGACTACTTTAAAACTGTCCGATTATATGTCATGCATTGATGGTCCTGGAGCAACTTTTCTTTGTTTGGATGTATATAATCCCTGAATCTTGCATAATGGTTTGTTTGTTAACAAAATGACAGTGAACATCCGGCACTGAAAATTTAAATAAATGACAGTTGATGACATTAATTGAATGGGATCACAGTGTCTTTCAAGTCATTAACAAAACACTGAATATTCTATTCAAGTTTATGCATACCATAATTATGGTAACAATATCAAGGTTTCATTCATTAAATTTAGAAAATCATCTGTCATATTGATACATACATTTTCAAATATGTGTTCAGCATTACATGTGTTAATTCAATTTAACTTAATAACCAACATTGTACTGGGAGAGTTGAGGTCTTCATAAAAAATACTTCTGTTCCACTCACAGACAAGTACTGTGCTTCAGCTTTAACCAAAAATGATTGCCTGTCAATACTAATTCTAATAACACCACTGTAACCTGCTTTTCTATTACAGGTTATTACTTTAATGTCAGCTTTTATTCGGTTCCCTGAAATAAGTATAGAGCGAAATCCAAGAGTTTGTGACAAAGGAAGCCTTTTACAAGCGCAAGGTGACCAGGCTTATTAAGGAGGCAACCTATCAAAGGCTATACCAGCCCAATGAGTTATTTGACTTTAACCATAGTCCAGAAAGTCACCACGCACAGCATGTGAGCCCTTTACAGTGTGCCGGTTAGCTTTTTCTGAGACATTCTGGAGTGTTACAGATTTGTTTTTCTTTTGGATTTAATGAACTCTGTCTTGCTATTTACTTTTTATACATACCTTATGTAACCATAAAAATAGCTTTTGGCAAAACTCCATATGTACTGATTATAATATTCAGAATTTGTGGAAGAGTTAAAAGGGCAGTTTTACAATAAGGTAGGTTGTGGGTAGACCTATACCATCACCAGCTGGGCCAGCTCTTTCATTTTCTGATTACTGAGCAATAATGTTGTTTATTGTACTGATATTTAATAAATATGTTTTCAAGTATGATGTAATTTAACGGACCATCCGTAATTAGGGTATTTCACACGATAATTTTACTGTGATGCTGGACCAGCAGGTTAAACCGCAGGGTAAAGTGAGATCTCCACAAAACAGGCTTCAGAATGATCCCCTCTGAAGTGAGTGGGACAGGCCAATTACAATGTAATTTTAAAAATAAATTTGGAATCACCCATTATTTGCATTTTTTTCTCCTTAATTCAGAATTGCAATTTGTGCAGCTCGTCAATACAAATTTTGCCACCCCGTGCGGGAAGGTGGCAGAAGTACGACTAGTCCCCTAGTCACCATCGAGACACCCGTCTCTTTTGCACAGCACAGGCTACAACAAGAGATTTCGCGCGCATCCTTCTGTACAGTACTGCCAGCCTGCAGGTACCCGAAAGGCCGACAGGAGACGCTGCACAGCGATGAGCCAATTTCCACCCACCCCAGTCCCGACGTTGCTCTGCCCATTAAAAAATAAAAGCACTTTTGAGCAAGGTTTGATAATCATGGATGTTGCAACATAACACTATAACACATAGCACTTTGCTTCAGTTGTCATCCACCTACTATTAATTATTATTAATTAATTATTTCAGCCAGGAGTCAACTTATAGATATATTAAGAGTTAAAAATATTTTGCCTGTTTAACTCTTCTATTTATTTATCATGCACTGGCGCAAAAAAACCCAAAAAAAACTTGTAATAAATGTATAAAATGCTGTAATCTAAAATCTAAAATCTAAATTTATATTCAGACCTAGATCTAGATATTTCTATTCAAGTTAACAGGCTGCAATAAATATTAATACGAGTTAATAATTTACCTTCGATTCAAACATTTTCATGCATTATGCTTTAATGTGCTATATCATCCTTTCAGCTGTGAGGGGTGCTGTTGCGTCAGCGTCTGAATTACTTTCTGTAGCCTCAGCTCTTTGCAAATATTGTACACAAAAAGAGTTAAGAGATTCATTTGAAAGAGGGAGCTTCAACTCGCGGCAGGCGTGTGCTTCTCGCTCGCTTCAAACATGGCTGCTCTGGATGAGCTCAGTGAGTTACTGGTGCTAGGGAAAACCGGCCAGTGGGAAGTGCTGGCAATATAGTTAGCTAATTGTAACCAGCTTGCTAAGCTTTGTCGGGTCGCCGTTAAAATAAACAAAATCGATTATGTGTTATTCGAAGCGATTGGTGTAGAGTGTGCTGGAACACTTAAGATAGCTTACTATGCTAGGACCAGAGCGAGCTAGCTCGCTAGTGCAACGCCTAAAAATGGGCCTTATTATTGCACAGTCATGATCAGAAACGAAAGTATTTGTAGATTTTGGTAAATGTGGATTTTTCATAATATATAAGCTTATGTTTGCTAACTAGCTGGTTAGCCATGCGTATTGCTAATAGTTTCAGTATGTCATGTTCGATTTGATTAATTGCCACATATCTAAGGGGATAACTAACTGGTTAGCTGGCTGTGTCATTTAGGGCGGTGGTATCATTGGGTTCATTTTATCATAGCAAGTTAGCAACGTATATGTTTGGTAAATGTTAGCAAACTATTATGCATATAATATCCATTATCCGTTCTGTGTGTAATATAAAATATCCAGTCGTTATAAAATAACTAATGGTTTTACCATATTTGGGTTAGTGATTTACTGTGCTGAATGTGGTATTATCTCACGAGGAAGCAGCTTTTTATTTAAATTAATCGTCACTACTAACCGTGCACATCGTTTAAGTTATTCTCAGGAAGATAACTCGCTACCCCAAAAGCTTGGAATCTATGTAGCTAACTAGCTATTTCCTGCGCAACGAAGCTTAGCCTGCTTTGTCATGCCACTACCTCGGTATTGTTCGGGGAAACGTAATTCCTTAAAATGTCGCAATCATTTTATTTTCAGATTTAAAGTTATAATAACTAGGCAGAAAGCAAATGCAAGCATTGCTTAGCTTGGATGGTCTTGACATAACAATTTGAGTAATATAGTGAAGTGTCGAGATGTCCCCAAAAATGGCAATCCGTTGGATGTTGACATAACCACCAGACTTCCCTTTAACTTTTTACTCAGTAATGCATTTATAGATTGACGGGTTCGCGTGTATACTTCAAAAAACATCATAAATTCCCACCTTCCACGCCCCACTGAAAATAAAATCATAAAAATTACAGTAATAAAGTAATTGACATGGAATATTTCCATACTGAAGTTGATTTTGCCGGAGTCTAGCTATATTATCAGGATAATCGCTATTGTTGGCAGGTAAATAAATAGGCAACATGTTGTTGTTTTTTTGCTAGGCTATGAAATACAGTTGTGTCTTTTTATTTGTTTTCCAGATCAGTTGGAGCGTGTCTTTCTCCGTTTGGGCCATGCAGAAACGGATGACCAATTGCAAGACATTATATCCAAATTCCTTCCTCCAGTTTTGCTGAAGCTGTCCAGCACTCAAGAAGGTGTTAGGAAAAAAGTGAGTTCACAGACAGCAGAAAATTCTGGGTTGATACGAGGAAACTTCTGTTTTTCTCTTTCTGTGCAACATGAACTGAGCCCATCCGTGTTTCCTCACAGGTAATGGAATTGTTAGTTCATCTAAACAAGCGTATCAAGAGCCGACCCCTGATCCAGCTGCCGGTTGAGACCTTGTTAGTACAGTATCAAGATCCTTCCGCTGCATCCTTTGTGACAGTAAGTGTTGCTATGCTTTTCCTTCTGGTTGAGCTGGAGGTGAGATTTAATTCTTGAATACTTGACCATCTAATGTTGCATTATGCAAGTTGGCGTTTTTGAGTGTGATCCTTTGTGGCCCTTAACCCTGCTGCATTTGAGTTTGAGATGCAAAGGGTCCACGGTGCCCCATCGTTCCTTTATAGAGACAGAATTGTGTTTAGATATTTCAGATTTTAGTAGTGCCTAACGGGACACATGGTTACCTTTAGTCTTCACCTTGCGATGGTAATTATCAGGGACATTCAGTCAAATATTTATCGCCGCAGGTTTAAGGTGCCGTGTTTTTGATGTGTGTGTTGTTCTAGCATTTGAACCACATCAGTGTATTTTGGTTAACAAACCTGCAATGACCAATCATTTGTAATGTTTTTAGTAGTTCTCCCTCCATTTGGGGTGGATAATGCCTGCACCTTTTCTGCCTAGAATTTCACTATAATTTACATCAAAATGGGCTATCCTCGTCTGGAGGTGGGGAAGCAGTGTGAACTGGCTCCTACTCTGCTGACAGCAATGGAAGGAAAGCCCCAGCCACAGCAGGATGGGTGAGAGTTCTTTAGGGCGATCAAGAAATGCTACAGATCTGCACAACGTTTCTAAATGCTCTTAAAATGTCTGTGTGACGTTGTTATCATTGGGGCGGCAGTTAGCCCAGAGGTCAGTGAAAATGACTGGTTCTCAATGTGCTCAACTGGTTAAATAAAGGAATGTTGTTGTTATCATTATTGGCATATCCCGATTAGCTAAGTGTACAGTATTCCAAAATAATTCGTTATAATTGATGGTTTCGGGGGGGAAATGTATATTAAATGTCCCTCAGTTAAATTGTTCTTTGCTTTCAGGCTTATGCATCTTCTGATTCCAACGTTGTACCACATGAAGTACCCCTCTGAACCATCAAAAGTTGCCCCTCCATTCATCCTTGTTGAGAAGCCAAAGACAGTGCATTTGCTGTTAGATTTCATGTTAGACGTTCTCCTTATGCCTTATGGGTAAGTGTGTTGGTCTTGATTTGTCCTGTTATTTGTGTGTGTAATCTGTATTAGTTATAGCTTGAATGTTGCTTAGCTTAGTTCATCAGTGTTCAAGTCTCCATATAAACACATGTGCTCTCTGATCTGTCCAGAATTAGTATGCATAAATTTGCGTAATAATTTGGCAGTATTGGCTCTGTTGTCCTCTTATGAAGTTAAATAAAAGAAAATGGTAATTCTGGATTATATGCAGCTGTTTGCTCTTAAATGACTGAAGGTGATGCTGTCTAACTGAAAGCCCTTTAAATCCTTTCCATCCTCTGTTGATTTCTGTCCCCGCTTCCACCCTGACAGGTTTGTACTGAACGAGCCCCAGAGCCGCCCTGCCACATCTTCTCCCCAGGGCCCGGGTGCAGGGGGCGCCGCTGTGCTGGGCCTCCCCCAGCCACCTCCGGGCTTGAGCTTCTACGCTGCCAAACGCATCATAGGAGAGACCTCCTGGAGCCCAGAGCAGCTAGAGCAGGTGCAGGACGATAAGCGCGTGCAGCTATTCAGCTGGGTGACCGAGAAGCTTGACATAACGATCGTTTCACTGGCCTGCTGCGAAAGTTTGTTAGAAATGTACTTGTGTAGACTAATGGACAGAAATGTGAGGCTCACTCACTGTATTTGCAGTGTTGTAGCGGTAGTTTCGTTAGTTAATCTCTTGAGAAGTTAAAAACCGCTTGTGTGGTGTGAAGTAACATTCTTTCCCTTAGCCATTAGTCTGCGGGCAGTTGGGAAGTGTAGAACGCGTTTCTGCTCCAGACTTGACTCGGATACCAAGGCTGATGACAGGCTGCAGGTGCAGAACACTGATTGCTTTGCTGCTCTCTGACATTTTTTGACAGTGCAAGCTGGGCATCGTGAAGTTCGTGGAAGCCAAGCAGGTCCCGGAGGTTGAGGCAGTGGTCCACCTGGTCATAGCCTCCAGTGACACCAGGCACAGCGTTGCTACAGCGGCCGACCTTGAGCTGAAGAGCAAACAGAGGTGCAGTAGGAGGGAACCCTGTTGACGGCTTTACTCTTAACTCAAACATGGTCCATTTAAGACTGAACACTGCCGTTTAACCCCAGCGTCGGCCAGAGGCTCAAAATCACAACACATTTCTGTTATTTTATGATTGGTCGATTCACGTTGGGTTTGTGCATGTTGCTTTTTAGACTTGATTCTTGCAGAGCTAAATTTTTAAAGGCTTCTCTTTCTTCTTTTCAGCATCATCGATTGGAACAATCCCTTAATTATTAACAAGATGTATAAGGTTTACCTGGGGGACATTCCTCTCAAAACAAAAGAGGTGAGCAAAACTGATAACTTTGTTTCCAGATGCACTGTAGTTGTGCTTGTGTTGTTTGCAGTTCCCGGTAGTGATGGGTCAATGGCGGGTGGAGGTTTGACTCCTGTTGCCGTTTCCTAGGGGTCTTCGATGAAGCCCGAGTTGAAACGGGAGCCGGTCAGTACCAGGGTCAAGCTGAAGATTCTGCCCCACCTCCTGCGCTCACAGCTGGCCGCGGAGACCTTTCCTGCCAACATCCAGGTGAACTCAAACCCATACTCCTCGCTGCGAGAAATCGGCATGCGTGTACTGAGCAAACGATCAGCTCCTTTTTAAAATTCATCATTTCTTTAGCTGACCATACATTCACTGCCCCATGTATGAAGTGGGGAATGTGTGAAAATATTTCAGAAAAATCTTTTCCCCCAAATGAAATCTCATTTCCACTGTAATATGAGTTCAGAACTCCGGATCACCCTGAGTGTCTGTAGTCTTCAGCGTAAAGCTCTCCAGTAAAGCCAGTCTGCGCCCTCTCCAGGTTGTGTATGATGGACTGTTTGGAGCCAACACCAACAACAAGCTACGCTCCTTGTCTCTGCAGTTCGTCCATCACATCTGTGTAGTGTGAGTACCCGGATGTGACCCGTGGTAATGGCGCGTTACTCCAGCCTGCTCAAACCCGAGCCCAGAGACGCCTACTTGTACACGCAGAGCGGGTTTCAATGAGGGACCATGTAAACTGCGACATTGTGCTGTGCTTTAACAGGAGGTTTACCTCCAGGCTCTGATGTTTTTCAGATTGGCAGGATGTAAGGTCACCTCTAGGTGCCTTTATGCCGTGAAGTGAGCGATACAGAGTTTATATATTACTCCTATTGCTCACATTGCTATTATCCTGAAAACTGATGGGAGGGCTGTGTAAAGAGTAGTTTTTTTTTTCCTTCCTGTCATGGTGATGGCCATTTGGACGCTGTAATCATTAACTTGTGACTTAAGATGTGCAGCCAGCCTGGCTCGTTTCAAAATGCCAACGGAGAATACCAACTTCTGTAGTCACTTTTAGTTTTAGCGTCTGTTTATGCTATTCTCTTAAATTTTCCCCTCCTTTTGTTGTTTGGCAGGTGCCCAGACACTAACAAACCCCTGGGCCTCATGCTTCTTAATGGCCTTACAAAGCTTATAAATGAATACAAAGAGGTAAGAGAGAATTTGTGTTAAAAGCATTATATTTTCTCAAATTAATATAAAAGGTTTTTTTTTTATGTTTACCTTTAAACGTGCCTAAGGGGGCTAATCTGAATTGTTGAAAAAGATATTTACACATTTTCATGGTTTCAGTTGTGTGTGGTTTTGGTGCTCTATGAATGGAGCTCCTATCTTTTTAGTTAATGACAGATGGACAGAGTGCTGAATTAATTTCTCTTTCAGGATCCGAAATTGCTGTGCGTTGCTTACTCTGCAGTAGGAAAGCTGTCAAGGTAATACCAGTTTTTGTGATGCAGTAATTGTTTTGCCTAATTCAGTTAATTAAGCGTATCATTTTAAATTTCTGAATTATGTGATGATCCGTTTGTGTCCTTTCATTAGCCGAATGCCTCAACTCTTCACAAAGGATATAGCCCTTGTTCAGCAGTTTTTCGAAGCCATGTGTAAGGTATGTTGCACAGTGAAATCACAGGCCAGCTCTGTATCATTTGCAGCCATGCAGAAAGCATCTTGTTTTATTTTCAGACCTGTCGAGCGGTATACATTTATAGGTCAATCCGTACGGCTAGTCAGTGTTGTTTGTATGTGTGTATATGTATATGTTTGTATGTGTGTATATGTATGTATGTGTATATGTGTGTGTGTGTGTGTATATATATGTGTGTGTGTGTGTGTATATATATGTGTGTATATATAATATATGTGTGTGTGTGTGTGTGTGTGTATATATATGTGTGTATATATATGTA